>JBBPTX010000028.1:0-140557 GCA_038094595.1 Pulveroboletus aff. annulatus | reverse complement strand
GTCGAGAATGGCACGATCGCCCTTAATTCTCGACCGTACCTGAATCGCTCGTTGTATCGGAGACATCCTTTGCCATAGCTCACCGCTGATAACCAACATACTGCAGCTGTCATATCTTGTATCCAGGTCACAATCGCATTACACACTGAGCCTCGTCAGGTAGCTTCTCGTAGCACATTCATCTCATGTCCTGGTATTTTTCTCTACTTGAACACTCGTACCACATTCGCAAGATTTCTTGGACTGTTTTAGAGTTCGATGTTTGGCATATCCGCTTTCCCCCGAATCGGCAACCCTGATATTTCATGCGTAGTCTATTTCCAGTCAAGTAAGCGTAATAGACCAAGCAACAACCCACACGTGTCCTTCACAGACGGATTTCTGCACAACATGATCAAGTAGTAGACTGCCCATGAAATCTCAACCAGCAGCTTGAGGTAGAAAAACGCTCCAGACAGCACGATACAAGCTGTGAGTCGAGCCGGACTGTTGAAAGGCTTGAGAGACCGAGCGAGCTTGACAAGTTTGACTTGGATCGTGAGCAGTTTGATGACAACGATCGTAAAGATGAGGAACGAGACGACGGATCGCTTGAGCATGTGTCTGCTGATTCGGAACGTGATAAGGGCGATCGTGAGTTGTTTAAGGATGCGGCGCTAAGTAAGTCCGTTTGGCTCTATCAGGAAGACATTCACGCCTGGCAAGCTCACCCTTTGCACCTGCAAGAAATCCTGCGTGTTCTTCCAGTTGCCAGTGTAATCGCCTGCTGACAGCATGTAGACGACAAAGGCAGCCTTGGTGAAGAGCATGACGGCAAAGGAGATGCTGTAAAAGGGTCGAAGTGGTATCATTTTTCTGGGCAGTGAGCTGTGTGACTTGGTTCTTGTTCGACGGATCTGGATGCGGCACTGCAGTGTGTCCGAGGGCGTGATTGCTTCGAGGCATGAGGGCCGTCATCACGAACAGGACTGCTGAGCAAAAGTCTCAGACGTAATCACAATGTCGCAGTGTCCTGTTCGAGGTCAGAAGCTGACCAACAATGTGTAGTAAGTAATTGACAGTGCCAAGTTGGTCCAGAAATCATACCCAGGGATCGGATAATTAATCATACTATGAGATTGCGACTAAAGGGTCGCTAACACCCCTGGCAGGGGCACACTCTCAGAGTCCTACTATGTATGTAACAGTATCACCGTACCAACTTGGCAAAAGTGCGATGCCAGTCTTACTAGGCAATACTTTGGCAAGATGGAATATAATGGCACGAAGGTTGTCGCGCGCTCCGACCTGGAACATAAAATGCAATGTCAGCTCGAGTGAATGCCCGTGGATACAACTGAGCCGTTGACCTGTATCATGGAGGGGTGCAAGCCGAACTCAGAGCCCGTTCAAGTTGGACCTGACCTTAGGCCAGGCCTTCTGCTCGGCTGAGTCGGAGAAACCGTGACGCTACGACCCACTAGCCCGAGCGCAACATTCGCCACTGACCGTATAGTTACCAAGAATAGTGGCTTGGCCTTTACCTTTTACTAACGCTGGCAGGGCGATCGAACGAGGTACGCGGTTAGTCTGATAAGAACGCACGGCCCCGGGCCATCGCTGCAGAACGTCATTGTAGAGGGCACTGGGGGCAACCACTGGCATATTGACCCATGCCTGTTGCGGTGTTGCTCTGGAAGACTGTAATGGTCGTGTCCAAATTGTACGTACTAGCTTGCAATAAAAGGGATTTGCACTCAACCAACCAATGACCGCGACCGGGGAATGCACGTTTCTGCCAACTCCACACCCATTGTTCCTTTCCCGGATGAAATCATCTGTTATATTTTGCGTTTCGTGGATCCACGCGACATCATTCGATTACGTCTGGTGTGTTCAGCTGTCTCCCATTGGGAGGGCGTTTGTTTCCTGACATAGGCTTTGCTACCAGGTCTCGAGGCAATTCAACGGTGTCACTCGCGATGCACGACTGTGGAGGGCATTATATGCCAATTCACGCTTGCTTCGCCCTTCTGGGCCTTTCCTTTGGCAGTCTGCTCACTTTCTTGAGCGCGTGTTGATTCACTCAGCACGTGTTTCCAAGACCTGGACTTCGCAGCCAATGAACATCATTTCTCGCCTCCGAGGTCCACGGCTACCTATCCAACCTTCTCCAGTATCAACTGCATTCGACTTTCTCTTCGGGAGATTGTTCATATGGTGCGAAGAAGAGCAACTTCTAGCCCAGGATCTCGAGACCGGTGTAGGTCGGCTTCTATGGGAGAGCGCTGAGCCTATATCATCACTCAAGGCTTGCTCGTTGACGCTTCCCGATAACGAGCGCGTTTTTATTGCCCTACGACACGTAGACACACCCGTTTCCCAGCGTACGCCGATGCACGTGTATTTCCCCCCTGCCCCGTTTTTCTTCGACCCTGACCGCATCCATCCTCAGCAAGCTCCTCGAGTTTCCATTACAAGACGATGTACGGCTAATGTTGGGTCCTATGATTTCTGAAATGGACCTACCAGGATGCACAAACTTTCCTCTGACCGCCAGGGCGCCCTTTCTGTACTTTGATGGTGGCACAGACCGCTTATTTGGGCATGCCTGTGAGCGTGTAGTGGTAGATCCGCGGACACGGGCCATTTACAGATTTCCCGTGTTTACTTCTGGCGTCGTGAGTAGCCGTGCTGTGATCGAATTCATGCTCATCAGTGTTATAGGATCCAGTTCTCCACGAGCATGAGCGCGCTCAGTGGTATGAGTTTACGCTGCTCTCTGGGAGGCACATCATGGTTTTTCGTCCCTGGTGGTTCTCAGACCCCCCAACAGCTCTCATACAGGCATTCGTCGCTCCAAATTCACTGCTACACCTGTCTGGTGACGGCATTGGCCAACTTCTTCTCACACATGAAGTTCTTGCTGGGTACTTCCATGGGCCTACCCGCTGCCTCCGCAGTGCCATCGTCGACCCGGAAACTGGACGGGTTAATACCCGGTTTCTGTGTTCTAATGTATACCGTGGGGAAACCCAATTTCTCTGCGTTGACGTGACAATCCCACCAGAGAACCCGGATTCTAAGGAGATCCTCCCCATGTTCGTCACTACCCAAGAACTCTTTGTTCTCTCAGGCGGGCGGCGGAACGTACTCTTCGATACTTCCAGTGATGGACACGGAAGAGGAATCGTCACCTTGACCCCGCAAGAGTTCGACGCGTCTTATGGTGGTCACATTCCCGTCACACTTTATAAATTCTCTGTCGATGCCAGTGAAGAGCAGTGTACGGCGATGGTCAGCGAACCCAGTGAACTGAGCCCACAAGACGCATTCCGGTATGCGGATTACCACATATTTGATGGTGTCAGAGGAAGAATCTGTCACGATGTGGAGGTGAACTATAGTTGCTTTGATTTAGTGGTGCTGGGTCTCCACTAGCCTTGCGGTTTCTCGAGGAGGAATGCTCTGGTATCGTGTTTTTGTTCATTTCTGTCGTTCGTCACATCATGATGGACGATGGGATCTGCTCGTGCATGTGGGCCTCCTTACCATTGACATTTCATAGATGATGTGGCATTGTACCATACCCTTTCATTCCCAAGTGGATGTTGTTTGCATTGTATACCATACCGTAACATCGCTTGCCGCAGAAGATCTTCAATTTTGAAAGCCGCGTCGCGTATCGTATTCAAGTTGGTGACGCCACTGTTTAGAATTGCTCAAGGTACTGATGACTATAGGCTGACGGGAAAATATGCATGTGGCTGCGGACACGTACCAACTCGAAAATTTTGCTTGTTCGAGGCAGCCGCATCAGTTCCCCGCAAGCAAGCCTTCAGGAAGACAGTCCGCTGCGCTATATATAGAACTTGAAACCTTGTCATGCAGCCCATGCTAGTGCAGGTGGAGTCCAGCCTTTCCTTCAAGTTCGATCACTACGTCCGGGACTCCTGGTCCGTCCATGGCAGTACCTGGAGTCAGCCCCAGTGACTTCCCAGTACCTTGGGTGTACTGGTGGACTCATGCTCAACAGTCCTCCCAAACTCGGAATACCAGGATAAACGAAACACCCGGCCGAGACCGGAAAACAAGGTTCAGCCTGCGAAAATGTCTGAGTTTTGTGCATATCATGACTCTGAGTCTAACTAGACTGGTTGTTGCCCTGAGTCGCCTCCAAGCTGGCTGCCTCTAACCCAGTCAAGATTCTAACACTGATATCGTCAGGCTGCTGGCAACCTTGTCTTGTGACAAGATCACGATTCGCCAGGTGCTTCTTTGTGCCCACTTGTGGCCACAGGGTACGTGTGAAAACATCGAGGACTATATTAAGCGTTTTATGCTGCGCTGACGGATAAAGGTAATATACAACATCACATCGCACTCTGGCTTATCGATCCATTGCTGCGCACCGCTGATACTATGATCGCCGCTCGGGCATGAGGTGAATTTATATTTCACCAGCGGCCCAGCAGACCCACATCGATTTCTCTGGCGGGAAAAGAAAACCCGGTTATGGCCCCTGTTCCTAACAAACGCATTATCTTCAAAGAATTCGTCAAGGGTGAGCATGGTGATCAGTCCCTATGTCTAGAAATTCTTGCCCAACAAACTTTCAACCTTAGAGACTTTCATTCCCGGCCAGACGACAACGTTTGACACCAGCGAGACCATTGACTTGGACAATGCTCCTTTGAATGGGGGCGTGTTGCTCAAAACCCTCGTGTTGTCCCTCGAGCCCTATGTCCTAGGCGAGATGATGCCAAATACTCCGGTAAGTGCTTTGGCCTACACTTCAACGATGACCCAAGCTCCAACACTCTGACGATCATGGTCAGATAAGCTTCAAGATCGGAGAAACGTCAGATCTTTTGGTGTGCTAGTGGGTCGTCCGCTCAGCTTCGTTCTCTCGTAGGATTCGGGGTTACGGTGTGGGCGTCGTATTGCGCTCTGAGGATCCCATTTTCGAGGTCGGCGATCACGTGTACGGATTGTGCCGTGAGTGTCGCAACTCATCCTAAGGTTTATGCCAATCCCGATGTGTAGCATTTGGGGAGTACTCTATTCAAAGTAGTACTGGAGGCTTTAGCAAGATCAACAACAAGTATGGTCTCCCTTGGAGCGTCTTCATAGGCGCAGCCGGGATGCCTGGTAAGTTGATTAACATTTATAACACCAGACCAGCAGGCTGATTCTTTACAAGGTCAGACTGCATACTTTGGTTGGAAAGAACATTCACACGCAAAGAAAGCGAGTTCATTAGATCTTTTCTCCGTGCTGCTCACGGAGTGTATTGTCTAGGGAGAGGTAGCGTTCGTAACCAGTGGAGCCGGTGCCGTTGGATCGTACGCGCATTATATCAAGTGACACTATAAAACTGACTGTTGATGCTCAACACGTACAGCCTCGTCATCCAACTCGCTAAACGAGACGGCATGAAAGTCATTGCGTCCGCTGGCTCAGACGACAAGGTCCAATTCTTGAAAGAGCTAGGCGCTGACGTGGCATTCAATTACAAGACCACAAAGACCTCGGAAGCTTTGCAAAAAGAAGGTCCTATTGACGTGTATGTTGTTGTAGAATGGTGGATCTGGGTTCCTAACCGAACGTGTAGGTTTTGGGATAACGTGGGAGGTGAAGCACTGGAAGCTGCATTGGATGCAGCGGCTGTGCATGCTCGATTTATCGTAAGTCCGATGGCATTCGAAGTTTGGTTGAATTATGCTCATGTGTTGCAGGAATGCGGAATGATTTCTGGGTACTTTGGCGAAAGCCACCCAGTTCGGGTTCGTCTCTTCACGGCGGGCATTCGGCTATAACCCAGTGAAGAACTTCTCATTTTGACAGAATTTGTTCAACATAGTTGTGAAGGAAATCTCGATCAACGGATTCGTCATCATCTCCCTCATTCCAAAGTATCTTGAAGCTTTCAGGGAGGAAATTCCAACTTTGCTCGCATCTAAGGAACTGATCTATAGGGAGGATGTCACGAAAGGCCTGGAGAACGCTGAGGAGGCCCTTTCCAGTTTCCTTAAGGGGGCGTTTATTGGAAAGAGTGTCGTAGTTGTGGCAGAAGAATAGTTCTTTGTATTATGACGCTATTCGATTATTTAACTGGTACCCTGTCTCTGAGTCTGGTGTGTAATTTCAGTCGATGGAACAACTGCAACCATCAGATGGCTGTTATTTCCACCACAGATATGATACCTAGGGCTTGCCTAGGAGCGATGTATCAGCGGAAGGCTCGGTCCACTTGTGGGCGATAGGCAGAACGACGTGAAGGGAAGGAAGGGTACTTAAGGGAGGTTTGCATCGCTATAGTACGTGACAGAAATCAGGCTGGTCTTCGAAATTATTATCTCATCAGCAGTGCATATTGTTTACTTGACAAGGGACGATAAGGCGATGAAATGGTGGTTGCAAACAAAATTGCTGTAAGAAAGCGGACCAAGGTTATTTAGTGCACGCCCCGTAGATATCCTTCGGGATGGTACTGTCCAGTAAATCGATGAAGTCTTCCAATCGCGTCCACTGGAGGCTCGGTACCGGCGTACCCTCGTGCATTACACGGACGAATCGATCCCCGCTCGCATCGCGCCAGACCTTCTCGGTATGTTAACATACGGGACGCCAGATCGGAATGCCCACTCACCTCCATAACGATCTCGCTGCCTAAAGCAGGCCACCTCAATGTACCCCCATTCGCTGGCTTCCCGAGTCCGAGACCGGCCGCAAGCCGAATCATAGATATGTCATGGGCGACATAAAACCTCAACTTGTAGGTTTCCTGTCCGGATTGAAAGCGTTCGAAATTTTGCGACAATTCAGTGAAAAACACGCCTGAGGTTAGTCGAAGTGAGCATTTTTCACAGCAGTGGAAATGTGCCCACCAAACGTGAGTGACGTATACGTGGAAGCGTTTTGCGCAGAATTCCATATATAACTTTAAGAGAGCTTGTCAGACCTGGTGCAGCAATACGTCATTCAGCACTTGCTTGTATTCCCAGTCTCCGAGAGCAAAAACTGTGCTGGCATCCTCTTGGGAAACGCATACCCCGCTAGCATTGCAAGGAAGAGGATGGCCGTGACAAGTACGCGAACTGAATGTGTCGAAGAAGTGGTCATCTGTGCCGTTCCTCAGATCGTAAACCAGAAAGACGTGACAAGGGATACGAATACATACACCACGAGTTCCAATCACTCAGGCCTGTTGTCCCAAGTGTTTCGTCCAATCTCTGTTGAAGATCTTGATACTGAACGAGATGATCTGTCCACGCAGGGACGGACTGATATGCTGCACGGATAGCATCTGCGTTCGGACAGTAATAGCTGGGTTCTAACGCGTCTATCTTTATATTGAAAAGCGTGCGAGTGTATAGTAAGCGTCGAGCAATGGAACCAACAAAAACAGACAGACATTTGCAGGCTGGGTGTATATTGGCCATCGTTGCCCAACCGCACCAGGGTCCATTCCATACAAAACTGCACCCGCGACCTGGTGCGTGCGTACTTCGGTGGTCACTCGAACGTGGATAGATTGAGGATCCACTGTGTCTAAAAACCCAAGTTTGTTGTGATAAACAGACCAAAAGTCCTAAGGAATAAAGCAAAATCAGGATGTCAACAGCAAGTCAGCCTAGAGCAAATGAGCGCACCTGCCCGTGCTTGACAGCGTCCTCTAGACCTTCCTGTGTGATTTGGCCGGCATCACATGTGCCTTTCCAAATTTCCGAGGCAAAGGGATGCCACTGGGGTATGATGGTATTATGGTATACGGGCACAGTTGCATCTGCATAGTCGAATTGGATAAAATCGTCACAATTCCATCCGGTAGCTGGGTTGAGAGACCGTTCATCGGGATACAAATTATCAGGGGTCCGCTAAACAGGATTAAATAAGTAGTTGGGAGATATACGACGACGAAGTACTTTGTGGTGACGAATGACAACATTCAGGTATTCCAGTGTAGCTCCAGAAACTTCGGGGTCTGAGTAGTGCTGGGAGTTGACACGAGGAGCATTGCAGTAATTGTACGTGTTCCATGGCAGGTTATTAGGGGTAACAGAAGAGTTGTAAACGCCTGTGGTGTTCAGAGAGATCTGTTATTCGAAGTTTGAATGGAAGATTCAAGTTAGTCCCAGCTAGTCCACGGGATAGGGTAGAGAAAGGAGGAATACCGTCATGGTAAACTGGTTAGTGCCAAACTGCCAGGCGGATGATACGATCCAGGGCGAGGACATTAGCTGCAGCCTGTGGTGCAATTTAAATGGTTCGCCAACTGTTACGTCAAGATTCAGTCCAAATAAAACCAATTGCCGGCGACTCCGAGTGGGAACAGCCGTCCAACCAGGGCCTGGTACCCAGTCTGGTTGGTTGTTACTGAACCTAACAGTTAATGCAGATACGAGCCCTGAAACCTCAGGATTCAAGTTGTCTCGAGTTCACCCGACAGCTTATATTAATACGGTGTCCAACAAAGAATGTAATCAAAAATCCAAGAGTCCGTCCACTGAAATGTCTATCGAGTCTAGTACAACTGTCAGTGTAGGGTATGTACCGTACGTAGAATCTGGTGAACTGTACCGTATTATGTGAAGTAAACGCAAATTTATGTGGACAAAAAAAGAAAGGTAGACCCCGCCATTGGAAGCGGAGACATCCATATGAATGTTAGGGGACGACGGAGAGGACTGTCTCCGAGGTAAGCAGTCTTTCAATGAGCCAGAGGTATGCATACCGACAAGCGAGTCCATTATTCGTCGTTAAACCACCATTCGCCGTAAAGTACACCTTGGGCCTCTTGCGCGAAGATATCAAACAGGCCACGGGAGAAATCGAGGCCACCATATGGACACGCCTCACACTATGTTGCAAAAAGACAATGAGGAGAGCGTGAGAGTGGTACAGCCAGACAGACCTTGTCTACGACGGTCGCCTGGCTAGTCTGCCCATTGTACGATATAGTGATTGTTTTGCCACAATGTTGACCCGGGTATCCCGGCCCAAACTGCTCGACGTTTAAGGCCACGATCTATCATTCATCGTCAGTTAGAATATCCGGTGGGATTCTCAACGTCACATACCAAGTCACTAGGCTTATCCCAACGGCCACAAGCACCTCTGGCGAAATCAAGTTGAAAATATTTACTTCGGTAACATAGTTTTGGTACTCACAAGCCAACGTCGTAGAAGGTGAAGCGAGCGTCCGTAAAAGAACGTTTGTGGACATCAACCTCGCCACGCACACGGTGGGCTACTTCCTTGTGATGCCTACGCGTTGGGGTTCCGCTGGCAAGAGGGAACGCAAGGGCAAGGAAACTGAGAATGGTACAGGGCTTCATCCGAAGAAAGCTCTGGACTCGATAGAAACAGAAATGAGGGGCAGTTTCAATAATGAGCGACTAGGTAGAAGACCAGGCTTCCAAGGTAGTAGTATGAGCGTTGACCAGGTGGTGAAAAAGTGAACCAGAGTCTGCCTTTTCATTTGTTCCAATCGGCTAATGTGACGAGAGCATCTGGACGGGTGAATTATCGGAGTTCAAGTTATTTATATTACGGTACGTACATAGTACATACCTGCTTACGAAAATTGCCCCCGACCCGGAGATGCGTGATTCATTGACAGAAGTGTCAATGAGTGCCCGAACCATCAAAGTGCCAGTGCGTTTCTATTGTCGAGTTGAAAGCGGGTCATAGGAAATCTCAGGAGCATTCCATCGTGTGTTCAGAATAATGATGTCAGACAGTAACGTGACAAAGTTTCTTGAAAGAGATTATGCATGTAAACGTGAGACCTGAATCATGATGCACCACCAATTACCACGAGGGAAAATTCGCACAGTAAGGTTCCGTGATGAGACTTACCACTGAAGATTCCTATCGCCAAGCCGACACCTGCCAGGGATACTTTGCACATGGGTGCTTTGATGTTTTGATGAGACATACCAGTGCAGCCCGCATGGGCTTGGAAATTCCCATTAGCAATGAGCGCATATTCAGCCTAGAACAAAGAAACGTGTGCGCGTTGACGATAAGACCTCCGGGGTCACCGGCCCAGGCCAAAGGTTGTGCCGCACGTCGTGGGAGACTCGGTAGAATCCTTGGTGGTAGTCAAGAATTGAACCATCGCTAGATAAACTAACCAGGATAAAGCACAAAATGGAAGTCTATTCACTGATGGATTTGAATTCTTCCTCACCAGCACGTCCTATCTTCTTCGCACCATCGGTTCCTAGAGAGATGACTACGGCTGCTCTTCGAAAGGTGGTCGTGAACGAAATACTGTTGATACTGCCAGTGCAACCTAAGCCCCGCGAGGATCTCCCGCAAGGTAAGTAGACAGTTTTTTTTGGCGCACTATGTGAGCCAAGTCAGACTGACATCGACCACGGCAAGGTCGGACACTACCACTGAGTGCTACTGGCTCCGTGAGTCCACATACGTACTTATTCGATCTGGCCAGCCGAGCCCTCTTAGGCCTGCGCCTAGGTTAGGCATTGTCACCGACGCCGTGGTGTTCTAGTGGCACTCTGGACTGCAAGTCCGTCCGCATAAGCATGGTATTAAAAATTCGATTCAGATTGTTTGAGGCAAGGGACGGCTGGACCGGGAAGCATGGATATATCGGTACCACACCTTCGAGATCCAGATCCGCTGGCGGGTGTGATGCACAGTACCAGGTATACCTTTAAAGAGGAAATCTAAAAATTTGAACGTCGACCCCCCAGCGAAACGAAGTAATCAACCTACGGTCACCTTCCTTGGAGCTGGATAAACTGTCTGGTGAAGGCAGGCTTGCGCGATACTTGCTCAGGCTGATCAGATTGAAACGATCTGACCTTTACCTCGTCGATTTTCCTGATACAAACACCTCCGAGGGCATGGCCGTTGGGACTCTGGTTTAGTTTATGTTTAGCCTGATATCCATAAAACGGGGGAAATTTACCCTGGCCTTGTCATTGGCAGATACCAAAGCCTCCGCCCCGGCTTATCTTCTCTCGGTTTCATTCCCACGCTCAGTATGTTTTCCCACGGAATTATGAGTTGTGGGAACGAGAGCTCTCGCACGTCAGAGGGGGTAGTAGCTACTAGCTATACTATCCCCTCCCCCAAGTCGGCACCACCATTAAATCATGCAATATAACCCATAAACACTAGTTTTTTTTTTTTACTTTATTGTTGTCTCGAAGTTAAACAGTCTCAAAAATATGGTGTGGTTCTCGAGATCCTGATTCAACATGAAGTCGGTTGCTGTCACGCTCGCCGAGGGTCTGCCGGTGGCGGAGGTTCGAATCAATGTGCGAGACGGGTCCGAATCAAGGCGGACACATCCAGGTCACTGGACAATGCCTCGTAGACAGCGAGCTTCAAGTTCCAAAGGGGACCCCGAATATGAGGCCCGAATGGAGCTCGCTGTCCAGTAGTTTGGTGGGACATGGCACACAATCACTGCCCTGGCAAAGACCCACAACGTGAGTTTGATTCAGGGTTTGAGTGTGTCTAATAGTGTTGTAGGTTGCCCGCCAGACGCTCAGTGACCGTATTCATGGCATACACGAGTCTCACAATGAATCACCCAAGAACTCATGGATACTCATCGAAAAAATGTGCTACTCTTCTGGAACTGGTATCTACCAGTACAAACCTTGCTTTGCCTGGCCTGTCAAGTCGTGAAAGTCTCCCGCGTGCCACTGTCCTATAATCATACTTTTTACTATCACGCATTTCTTTTGATTAAATAGTAGATACACGAGATACGACTCATCATACAAGCTGTCTAATCGACACTAGCTACTACGCATGTCGGAGACTTAGCAAATTTGAAACTCAATGGTGTGACATGTGTGACAATGCATGCCATTTTGGGGGTGCCGGCTTGGGGGAGTAGTACTCATCTGATTTGTAGCAGACGAGCCAGCGTTGCCACCTCTAACGCTTTAAAAAAAAGATTACCAGACACTTTTGGTCACAATACGCGACCCAGTGAGCAAATGAGGGGTATCGTTCAAATGCGAGAAGAGCTGAGAAGGTATCTTGACGTCCAATTGTCGTATTTTGTGAATATACGAACAGAAATACATAACTGAAAAGCACATAAAACGGAGTGGATAGAGTAATCAAAAAGCTAGAAGGGAGGTAACCGGCGGACTAACATACGGATAGAGGCATGCCCTATAATGTATCACATGATGCAACATTGCTAATACCCACCCTGCGAACTCGGGACAGCTTGCTGATGTTGTACCGACGGCGAAGCCATTTTCATGGTTGGCGTCAGTGGCTGACGAGGTGGGGACTGGTGTGGAGGAAGCGCTGTTGAATTCGGGAGCGGCGACGACCCGGCGCTCTGGAGGCGGGGAGAGACCGTGTGGGGTGCGTACTGCCCGCCGGGCATCATGTGGCCGACCGAAGGCCCCATTGCGCCCGGCCGACTAACGCTTCGGGTCCCATTGGCAGACGGTGTGCGAGCTGGCAATACACCTGGATTCATATGGGGCAGATTCGGACTCCCACTGGTGTCTTGCTGTTGATTACCCAATAACGGCGTTTGCTGCACAGCTGCTGCAGCCCCATTCCACTGACGGCCTGGCGCGAGCTTCAGGTTCAGGTTGGTACCTGCGGCGATTTGCATGTTGTAATGGGCACCATTGGGCACCAGATGTCCAACGTACGGGGTCTGAATGGGACGGCCCTGTACACCATGCATGGCCATGTTGACATCCTGGCCCTGAGCGAGTGCTAACTTCAGGTTTTGCACCTGCTGGGCAGTCAGCCCATTAGGGCGAGGCATGAAGGCGGGGTTGATCGTGTACCCATTGATGTATCCGTTGAGCGGTATCGACACAGGTTGTTGAACGTCCACTTTCTGGCGCGCCGGGGAACCGGTTGGTAATGCAGGTTGTTGGGGTTCTGCAGCAGCAGGAGGGGTGGGATCGGGAGCGAGCTGATTGGTTCCGTTGATTGCTACGTTCTTTGGGACATTCCCGTTTGGTGTAGATGCAAGTTTTACCGAATCCGCATCAGGGGGCGGGGGTGCAGGAGACGGTGAGCCGCCAACGACACCGTTTGCTGGAACAGTAGACAAAGCAGTAGCATGCGGTGGAGGCGTCTGAGACAATGTAGGGATCATGTTAATTATCTGAGGGGGGCCAGGGGGGCGGAGAGCTGCGGTGTGAGAGATACGGGGTGTGGCGGACTGAGGTTGTAATGCCTTCATGTGTGTTTGCATGGCAATGGGAACCCCATTTGGAACCGCGGAGAGTGACACCGAAGCTATTTGCCGTGCCGAGACAAGTGGTGAAACACCATTTGGGAGGGCACGGGGGGTTTGTGAATCTCTGCGGATGAATGGTTGTTGCGATCCTGTCCTAAACGGAAGGACTGACTGTTGGCGGCCCTCCGTCGAGACAAGGACTAATGTTGCGTCATTGTTGATGTGCTGTTGGTCCGCCTCGGTGAGCAGCGTCATCATGTGGCGAAGGTATTTAGGGGAAAAGTCATCGACGAGGACACGGTCCTGATCATCAATGCCTTCTGGCACTGCCATCGGGTCATCGTCCTCATCAAACCGCCACCGCTCTCGCAATCTCCGTGTGTCTTCGTCGTCGTCGTCGTCAAGATCCTCTTCTAAACGTCGACCAAAGACGTGGTGCGGTCGATGTGAAGTTGGAGAGAACCCATGTCTTTGGGAGAACGCATCGCGTCGATCAATCATAGTGTTTCCGGACCGTGTTACGCGACGACGAAGATAGCGGAGATGTTCGAATCCCCTCTCCTCTCCTTCAGTGTCCTGCGATGATGATCCTGATGGTCGCACCAAAGGGGGAATAGCCTTCCAATATCGGCGGGGGTAGGGAACTGACGGACGCTGGTATGGGTTCTGAAACATGATTCATTAAAATGCTCTCAGAAATCAGATCCGGGCCTTACCTCGAGGATATCCTCGTAGCCATGATCCCGTTCTTTCCGTCGTATGAGGTCACGTTCGATTGCGGCATTGATAAGACCAAGACGTTCTCTTGGGCGGATGGCAGCCTCTGCCTGGAGAGGAGTACCAGAATCACCGCCATCTTTCGTGCGAATCTTCAACCCAGTAATGCGACTGCGGAAAGATCAATCTTAATCGAAGAAACAGGGAATGCGGTGCATACTTGGTTGATTCCAGTCTCGGTTTCTTCACAACTCGTTCTTTCTCGTACAGCAATTCCTCGTCCTCCTTGGTTCCCAGGGCAGGGCACTTGCGTTTTAGTTCAGTGAATTCGAGTCTTTTCTCCCATACTTGCACGACTTGTTGCGCATTCTCTTTCTTCAGATTTTCGCGCGCCAAAAGTGTCTTAGCAAGTTCCAGCGACTGTGCGAGTTCGGTTTGCAGACGCAATAGCTTGTCCGAAGATGTTGCCTGTGATGCTCGCGTCTTCCGTACAGATTTGATTTCACGGCGACGGAAGCATATGTAGGACTCGTTCACCACGTCCCCTTCGTCAAACTAAACGCGTGTCAGACAAGAGAAAGGGGATACAAGTAAACACCCACGTTGAGAGTCGGAATTATCCGGTGGCCTCCCCTTTCAATACGGCGCTCTTTCCAGTACGGATAGATCGCCTTAGCCAAACGAAGTAGTTGCGCCGGAGGTGGTATCCAAGTTGGAACGATAAAGCTAGCAAATGTCGAAGGAGGTAGTGGGGACAAAAAAACATCTTGATAATCTGAGAATGGAGGAAATGCCATTCCAGATTCCAGTCCCTGGAACCAGACCATTGGTTAGTAGAGTTCATTGAGGATGTGAACAACATACGTGATGCAAAAACTCGGTCTTGTCATGGGTTATCTTCTCAAAGATGCCCATCACCAGCTCAAACTCGTCTTCCATGATCGCGACAGCTTGGACAGACTCCGGCTCCTTGCCCTTTGCCTTTGCGCTGCGCTGGGGACAAGAACGAGTGGTGGCACCCGACGCAGACACTGCGCCTTGCACACTGGTACCCTCTCCGCGGGCTTCCTCGTTGTTACGATCGAACCATTCCTTGTCACGTTCGTCCATGAAATACGTGAACGAATCGATGAGGCCACTAGCGACAGATTCTTCGACTGTTTCAGAAGAGCGCACATAGGCGTCCGGTTGAATCCATCGGTTGGAAGGATAGAACTCGGCATAATCGTCGACCAGGCCCGTTGAGTCGGGAGTAGGAATATAAGCGGCAGGGGCCGGTGCAGCCTTTTCGGAAGCTCCGCGGGTGGTGCGTCCCACGGACTGGTGGCGCTGCGATGCCGCGGAAAGAACCGCCTGAAGGTGGTGCTCCTGCGGAATTAGTCAGCCATCGATAATCGATTTCCCACGATATCAGCCAATGAGAAAGCGACACGTCGGTGTGTTCAACAAGGGCGACTGGGGGCTCAACGAGCACAAAGGAGACTCACGTTGGCGTCTTCAGCGTCCACGCCGGCCGTACTGACGATTCTGGCCTTTTCTTCGTCCTCATCGAACGAGAGGGCATCCGCGTCAATGTTCCCATGGACGACCTTGAGACGAGTCTTGTTTGTGACTCGGTTGCGGTTTCGTAGGGCGGAAGGACCCAAATTGTGGTTGCGGGGCATATCATGGAGAGCGTTTGGAGGAAAAGAGGAGTCTACGGACAGCAAAAAACAACGGGGAAGGGGTGGTCGTTGTCGGTGGCAGCGGCGGCGCTGGGGTCGGAAAATTGGCCGAAAACCCACTTTCGGGCCGAAATAATAAAGTGTAATGTGACAAATAACACTGGCCGCCGTATGCCGGTGTTTGGTCACAAACAACTCCCCGCCCTGAACTTACCTGGGCCGTGCCTGCCGACGATGATAAACCAGGAAAATCTAAACGAAAAGGCTAACTACGACGACTATGATATCTCGTTTAGCCACCGCTTTTGAGCGAGGTATACCACAGAGTGTGGTAAATCATGATAGGTCGATCGCAGTGCCAAACTCGCCACTCGCTCCGAGCAGCATATAGTGTCTGTGTAATACATCCACGTTCAATGAGCAGATGGTCAGCACCGAACAGAATAGTACCGTACCATTTGAATGGGACCTGATGCGATGCCGCGGAGAGCACGACGGTGGCGACCCTCGCAGCTCGTGCAAGGCATCTGAGCAGGCTTGAGTGAGTGGTGTGAATACAGAGGAAGAATTCAAACGTCAACGGCCTGCACATCGTCATCCAAAAGCTGTGCATTGTCGTGTACAGTTCGTTCTGAAATCCACTCTGAGGAACCTCGTGGTCAAGCGGGCATGTCTGTCTAGCACCCAAACCTGTCGATGAGCCGAGTATATGCAGCGATTGCAATACTTCTGCTTACATTCGGTTTCATTATTGGATGTCTCAACTCCCATCGGGAGGATGCGGCAGGCATAGCGGGGTCACAGAGGTGATTAACAAAGGAAGAACCAGTCCAAGATACTTTTTCTGAGGACAGCTGAAACAGGGTGTGAGTATTCGGTAGTGCGAGCCCATAGCGAAAGGTTACTCTGCCCTGATCCCTCTCCTCCTGCATGCTTTCTCAACGTATTCGATGGGAAGAGACGTATGGTAGTCACTACAAGGTAGTAGAGCCGTGGGGGGCATGTTCTGAGGTGGGATCGAGTGAGGCAAGTTGAGCGATGAGAAATGGCGGAGGGAAGCGGTGGACGGGCTGAACAAGAGTGTTACGCCTCCTGGTCCATACTCGGCGCGTGGCTTGGCCACGTGAGTGCTACGAATAGCATTGATTCAGATCAGCCACCAGCCACAGCCCCCTCAACTAGTACTAGTACTCGTCTTGTGCCCTCAGCAAGGTACTTCTGGTTGACGTTCTGAGAACAAGGCCTCCACCGATATACGTCGCGCTGGCTCAATCGACCGACTGGTTCAGTTATAGCCCTTGGCATTGGTCATTGCCTGGAAGGCATCCACTGGCACGCCTTTGGTTCATGCCTTCACTGCGGGAGCCTGTGTGACGTGATGGTGATTCTCCACCCTTCCTTTGCAGCAATGCAGGAAGGCCAGAGATTCTCCTCATACACGTGCCTTCGTCCCAGTAATGTACAGACACAAGCCAGAATGTCTCTGTATCGAGAAAAGGAGTGGCATTACAGCGGATTCTGGTATATTCTCATGTGTTACAATCCCGTTCATGCACACGAATCGTTGTCGTATGTGCAAGCTCTCACTTCATGTGGATGTGGAGTCAGTTTGTTGCATAATGCAAGCTCACCTCGTGGTGCGTCTTATCTATTGATAATAGCATGACTGGCGTATCCAACAGATCCATGTGACCCATGGAGGACACTCCCAGCGTAGGCCCTTTGTGTCCCCCTTCCTTGGGAACGCTGACGTTGACCTCAGGTGTCTTCCATTCCCAAAGCCACCATGGGCCGCATATCCCACGCACGATATTTCCTCATTCAGCAGAACCCGCGGGAGAAGCGGTGTTATTGCGGTATCGCAACATATGGCCCACCAGCTCATCAAGCCTCGAATTCAACCGCAACACGAACTTACATGAGATTGTCAAAGAATGGCGCACTAACCTTAACTCTAACGTTGATATAAGCTCGAACAAATTTAGAAAAACGGCTTCGGCGACCTCAATCATCAACTGAAGGGAGTTTGCAGCCCGTAAGTCACCATTGCCAATGATGCTTGATCAACGACAATAGTGGCTAAGTGGTACGTGTATTTAGCAGGAACACTCAAACACATTCGACTTGGAACATTGAATACATATAGATTGAACCCACGAATGGATGGTACGTTGATCAAGGTTCAGAAATACAGTCCTACAGGAACGGAGGGTTGCTAAATGCCCTGCTGATGTCGCAGCTTGTCGCGATATATTTATCGAATGAAGTGCAATGTGCCTGTTGTGGACCAAGAATACTGGCTCTTGTGCACTCTATCGCCCAAGGAGTGTTGGAAAAACAATAGTGTCGCGTGGTTATGAGGGCGGGACATGAATGGTTTACGCAAGCACTGGATTAATTTCTGGCCCGTCGGCGATTGCAAGGCAAGCTGCACCGGTTCTATTTTCTCCATTATACAATTCGTTTGTTTCCAACTAATCCAAAGAAAGCTGTATGTAGGTTGCTCGGATGTACCTGTGGTCCTGATGAGATGTTCGGATCTTGCGACTGTCCTGAATCAGCCTACAATACTTGGTGCGTCGAAGATCGAACATTAGGCACAGAGGGACGCAACGTGGTCGTTTCATTGAAGTGCTGATCGACAATGTTTCCTTGGAGAACGGACGAGTGTGCCCGTGGTGGTGTCTAGAATCGCTGAGCCCATGTGGGCACGCGGTAATGCCCGTAGGGGGCAGAGGAATTAGGGCGAAGAAATTCCAGATGATTATGTGAATTCATCAAATTTTCAAACACGAGGCAGTTCAAGGTCATTTCGACTGGAAGTGGCCGTGATCACAAGCGCTGCTACCACCGATCACCCGATTGGACGCATTGGCTTATCGACGTGAATGGGATATTTTTGATGAACGTCGGAGTTGGAGCCGCTTAGCTCGATTACGGACCGGCCTGTTCTGCTGGAGGCCCATACGTGTCAGAGACTGACAGAAAGCAACTTCGCGTGCGGTCAAAATACTTTTCTGCGAAGCGCCGTCACCGATCCATTCTCGAGAAAGTGTTGTCTGGTTGGACAGGTAGCGATCCCCGAGTGACAACTCGTTCGACGGCCCAGCGGCGGGAAACGACCAATTTACGTTTTATCTCCCTGGAAATGTGACCGTGTGATCGAATCTGGATCTGAGATTGATGATGTGGCTTCTCCCAACTCAAGTATGTCCATGCTACTAATACCACCTGGCCTGTCCAAATCTGTGGTCGTTCTTTTCCTCCACTTCTTCTAGATAGATATATATTCTCCACCACGTTCTTTTTCCTTGCCCCATATGACCCTCACCTTTGCAGACAGACTCAACGCCCAGGTATCGTGTCCGCTGCCTTGCCATGCGTCTCTCATCTTCGTTCAGGTTGCCGTTTCTGTCATCGGACGATGGTTTCGCCTCGAAGGATCCGGCCACCCTCGCGAACGTGAGGGCTCGCGATTCATGGTGAGCCTTTCTTGTTTTACTCGTGTGCACCGACTGACATAGCGCTACAGACAGATATCCGCGCTGGTCTCACAACTTGGGTGCGCAATCTTTTCCGCATCACCTCATTCTGCATTGACGCCCTCACTACCGTTGTAGGCCGCCATGGCGTACATCGTGAACCTTCCCTCCCATCCGAAATCGAGGATTAAGGTCTGACTTGCATTGTCACAGATTTCCGTCAACGCCTCGATCATATCCTCCTCAGGTGGAACTTGCGTCTGCGATGGCCCTAATAACTGTGAAACAGATCAAACCTACTTGTCCTGCATCCAAGAGATCAAGTTGGATCTCATCACCAGCACTGCAGCCATTTCTGCCCTCGCCTCAGTCCTCATGGGTGCGCTTGCTAACCTCCCTGTCGGTATGGCCCCTGGCATGGGACTGAATGCCTATGTGTGTTTTCCCCTGATCTCCGACGACACTACGTCTGACCGCAGATGAATTGGCAACTCAACTCAGTTCACGTACTCTGTCGTCGGCTACCATGGAAATGGTTTCATATCGTACCGTGAGGCTCTTTCCGCTGTCTTCCTGGAAGGGTATTTGTCCGACTTGTCAGTGCTCGCCTAACGTTGACGATCACCACAGTTGGGTCTTTTTCGTCTTGTCGTTACTTGGCTTGCGTCAGTGGCTCGCACGGATCATGCCACAGTCACTTGTCCTTGCCGTCGGTGCAGGCATTGGCATTTACATCGCGTGCGTCACTTTGAAATTTTTATTTCAATATACTGTGATCCTGATTTACACCAATTTCTTTATTTATACTTAGATTCATCGGTCTCAGTACGTCTACCTACTAGTACCTGTCCTCCTTTTTCAGGGCTGTTGTTGACGCTTGTTTGCAGCGTCTGGTGGTCTAAACGTTATTGGGGGAAACACGACTAACTTGGTAGGCTTGGGAGGATGCAATTCCGATGGTACTAAAATCCCCATTCTGCAACTTGTTCCATCTGGTCTCATCCGATTTCAGACTGGATTAGCCCAAACCTTCCATATTACTGTGGAACGGCCGTACTCCAAAGTCCTACGCTGTGGCTGGGTGTATGCACTGGCGGGTGTGTGGCTTCCTTATCTGACACGTAATGAGCTCGATCTTACTTGTTTTGTGTCAAAGCGTCCTCACTGTGCTGTTAATGATGTACCGCATCAAGGGTTCGATCCTCATAGGCATCTTTGTTACATCCATCATTTCGTGGCCCCGATCAACCGCCGTGACATACTTCCCCGACACCGATACCGGGAATCAACTCTTTGACTACTTCAAGCAGGTTGTCACATGGCATCCGCTCAAGTACATTGGTAATGCACTAGATGTAAGCATGCTTCCGCTTCTCCGTACTAGAACCCTTAATAAAGAAATGGAATCTAGTACAACTATGGCAAAGGCAAGGTCTGGTATGCTCTTATCACCTTCCTCTATGTCGACATTTTGGGTAAGGTCCGTGATAAGCTCGATTTTACGTAGGCCTGACAAATCCGCCTAGACACCACTGGTACCCTGTACTCTATGGCCAAGTTCGCGGGCCTCCGAGACCCGGTTACCCTTGACTTTGAAAATTCCACTATTGCCTACTGTGTTGATGCGTTCTCGATCTCCATGGGTGCTCTCGTCGGTACCAGTCCTGTCACGGCTTTTATCGAGTCTGCCACAGGTATCGCAGGTACGTAACTTCAGTTTGGCGG
Organism: Pulveroboletus aff. annulatus; assembly: GCA_038094595.1. Classification (NCBI taxonomy): domain Eukaryota; kingdom Fungi; phylum Basidiomycota; class Agaricomycetes; order Boletales; family Boletaceae; genus Pulveroboletus; species Pulveroboletus aff. annulatus. The sequence continues at coordinate 119,777 of JBBPTX010000028.1, read as the reverse complement.
TCACATCTCGCTTAAAGAACGAAGAGGGTGGAAAGACGGGGATTGCTGCGGTCGTGACAGGCCTTCTATTCTTCATTTCCATCTTCTTCGCTCCCATATTCGCCTCCATTCCGCCTTGGGCTACGGGCGGTGCTCTGGTCATCGTCGGTTCCCTCATGATCCGAAACGTCCGTGATATCAATTGGGACTACATCGGAGACGCCCTTCCAGCTTTCCTGACGATCCTTATGATCCCGCTGTCATTCAAGTAAGTTGCTTCTGAAAATATGTGATGTACGATTGAGGCCCTGCAGCATCGCGTATGGTGTTATTGTGGGGGTTGTGACCTACATTCTTCTCAATGGCACTGTTTGGATCGTGCGCAGGGCGTCCGACGGTCGTATTTCTCCGCCCAATTGGGATGCATCCGAACCATGGCACATCCCCCCCGGTGGCATCATACCCCCATGGATGTAAGTCTACAATATGTTTGTGCTCTTTCGATCTTCCTTATCGTCTTCTGCAGCAAATACTTGCTCGATCGTAGGAGCCCCAAGATAACGGATACCCCTTCGGAATACCCCTTCCAGGTCCGTCATAGACACTCGGAGATCTCCATCGATTCTCAAGACCCAGGAAGCTTCACTCCAAAGAACTCGAGCTTCGCGAACTCTGAAAAATGAAAACCGGATAATGTTTGTGTTTTGCATGTACCATTATTGTTATCGGTTGACTCGCGACCACAAATGCGGGGTCTGTCATTTCTGCTACTGTCTTTATTGTGTATCTGTTCTTTTTCGTTGTTCTATACCCACTGTTGTTTATTCGTTCTTTTTGCGGAGTGCTCTTCCGTATGTTCTAGACATCACGCCGCGAGCTATCGGCGGTGTAGGTTTTGGGCGGGTGGCCAACTGTCAGGACCCTTTTTTTGCGAAGGATCCGTGTTTATTTTGTTGTACCTTTGATAAATGGAGACCCGCATCGCCATATAATGTAAAAGAGGATGAAAAATAGTGATCATATTCTTTTCCGCTTGGTCCGGACCTGTGAGTATGTTGTTGCATAAATGCACGGGAATTTCGGTTTCAGATCTTGAGAATCCGGTGGTTTTTTTAACCTCGATCTCTGTGAAACGCCGATCGAAGATGGATCCACTCTTGATCTCACCGAGTCAGAAATAAATCGCACGTACCCTGATCGAGACAATTTTGTCGTAGCTCGTGCATCGTCGTACCTATGTTCCTGACGATCAGTGACCATGACTCGACTGTTCCTTGTCCCTCGTTCCTCGGGCTCGTGTAACAACAGCCGCCGCCAACTTGAACGTCGGATCCCAAGGCAGAGAAAAGCTTGCCAGCAAGCACGTGTTATATTCGTGAATATGCTTCCAAAAACCAAGAATACGGTATGCAATGAGTGATGGGTTGGCGAGAGGTGGTTAGCCCCCTCGCTGGCGATCCCTCTCACGACTCGTCTTGGTGTCCACCCTGACGTACTCACTCTCGTCTGGCGTGTTGCCCTCTGGCTCTTTCTTCACAGCCACGTATGCCTCGCCAAGAATCTGGAGTGCGACGGCCCGAAGGGTGACTTTGTTGCGAGAGACAGTTGTGTCTTCTAGTATACGATCGCATGTCTCACGCAGGACAGACTCTACTTCGAGTTTCGTTCCCTGTACAGGGCTCAATGGAAAACCATCACGGAAATGTAGGATCGACTGACTTTGAAAAGGGCATGTAGGCCTTTTTCGGCAGCTTGTTCCTCTAAGCGCTTCTTCTCCTCGGGAGACAAGTTTCCTGCCTTTTCTGCGGCTTGGATTTGATCAAAAACGCTCTTCAGTTCAATCGCCGAGCGAAGAGTCGACACCCTATTTCGCTGATTAACGTCTTTGCAAAAGGACAGTGCCAGGACACCTACGTCTCGCTGAACACGTGATACTTTCCCTGCACATTGTGCAACCAACCACCAACACCGAAAAACGTCTGGCTGGTGGCAAGAAAGTGCTTTGCCTTGGATACATAGACAAATCCGATCGCATGCAATAGCTCAACACCGTACGACTCCTTTCTGAGCTCGCTAGTGGAAAGGCTCGTCATGACAGATACGCCAGAACAATCGGAAGACACACTCTGCTTCGAGCTGACAGATCGTGCGCCAACTTTGGGATACATCGGCATCATCGGGACCTGTCGCCGACTCAGTAAAGATGCTGAGCTTGCGCTCCAGGTTCTCGACGCTATCAAAACTGAGAACAAAACAAGAGAGGCGGTCGAGACATGGACTGACAGCTTTCGTATCCGCTCTGTACGCGCCTCGGCTTTCTGACAAAGTCATCAAAGGTTGCAGAAAAAGACGAAACAAGACGGTTTACCTCCGCGTTGGCTTTCCGTTCCTTTTCTTCTTTCCGCGCCTTTTCCTCTTCTGTGAGAATTTCTTTGCCTCTGGCATCACGTTTCACTTCTTTTCCCTCCTCTCCTTCTGCTTCGTCGGCTTCTTGTAGAGCCGTCTTCATATCTCTAGCCAAGCTAATCTGGCCGATGATCGGCAAGAAACGTTCACCACCGAATATCGCGCCGAAAACCTCCTCGGGGTCAACGAAACCTCCTTCGGGTGCACTCTCCTTCGGACCGAACTCGTTGTACTTTTTGCGAAGCGTTGGATCCGAAAGTGTTTGGTAAGCGATGGCGATCTCCTTGAAACGCTCCTCTGCGCGCGGATCGTTCGGATTCTTGTCCGGGTGATGCTTGATGGCCAGTCGCCCTGAGTGTCACTATGGGGCGAGGATCCTGAAGGGAAATGAAAATGAAAACTTACGATATGCTTTCTTGATGTCCTCAGTGCTCGCGTCTATTGGGACACCGAGAAGATCATAGTACCCTGTCTCCAAAGGCTTCTCTTGTGTACCAATTTTGCGGCCTTTGCGCGGAGGTGGAGGAGTAGAACCACTAGGCGTCCGCGGTGCAGAGGAAGTGGAGACACCAGATGGCAGTTGTACCGGATAGAACCCATGCTGGTATATGGTTTGACATTGCGCACACCGGATGCGGAGGAGGGTTCCTTGTGGAGGTATTGGCGAGGGTACAGGAAACTCGAGTGATGTGCTACATGTTCCACATTGCGAACGAATATGTGGCGTGTACAGTCGTGAAGTTAGCACCGGATATGGACTGCTCATCGTCGTTCGCAGCCAAGGCACTTGTGCTCCCCCAAAGGCCAAAAAGGGCAGCTATAGAAGAGCACGTGATCTAATCGACACCAATATCCGCGTCTCGGACAAGTTTGTGTATCACTAACCAACTTGGTGCCATAGGACTCTACTTGCGTCGTCCTGTTGCGGGTTGTTTAACTAAACCAGTAGGATATATTAGCTTCTTTCGTCAATTTTCTGATTTAAATAGCCGTGCAAGACTACAGTCAGGGCCATTTGCAACAGACAGTCTTGTATGAAGCAATAGTATACACCGTAGATCTTTCCACCATCAAACAAGTGAGTCTTCAGCGGACTCACTAGCAGAAGTAGAGCTGACCGTGCCAAATCTAGCCATGTATTGAGATTATACTACCATAATGATTGGCCTGTAAAGACGACGTCTGCTCCAATTTCGCCAATGACTTGGCTTGGGCGGCTCGGCGAGGATTGACATCCGCTCGCCTGAACACGATTATAATCAAGCAGTTGCCAATACGGACATTCTGCCCGCGTTGACGACCTGTGCTCCGGGGTAAAGCACGCATAGAAGCGGTAAGCTCTCTTCGATTAAAGTTCTCTCCCGGCTAACCGTTGCGACTTCGCCTGTGGTCGTCATCGACCAGATAGTAACACTTTTGTATCAGATGCCTCAAGTTGCGGGATATTCCGTATTTGCGTTCGGTGAATGACATCCTATCATCCGCCTGGCGGGCCAATCCGATTTTGTATGGCGTCCGTCGTTCACTTAACTTGCATGAAACAAGGCACACGTTACCAGATAGAAGCGAAACACCAACAATAGCGTTTCCGATGTCATGCAGCCTCAACCTCCTTGATTCCAGAGACACAGCTCTACACGGCCTGCCTCTTTGGTGCACAGGGAGTTGTTAATTACACCGTTGTATCGCCCTTTGATCACTTCTTTTCGGATCCCATTTTATGAATAACTCACATCGTGACAATTGTTCAGGACAACCGGAGTGATGCACAATGTTGTGTTCCTCAGATTAACTGGCCACGGAGTGCTAGTGTTCGCGTCTGAAATTGCCAGTGGGAACACGGCATTCAGAGACACGGTCACTGTACATAGCTCCTGTGTTCTCCCACTTTCTTATCATCCATGTAATCGTGAAGTCACTCTGGGTGGCAGAATACCAAGGAAATGATGCCAAGAAAAGCTGCAGATTCATCAATCGCTCTGGCTGATCAGGTGATTATCGTCTAGTGACCCCCGTTTGAAACACGCGTGCCGTCTCGATGCGACATATAACCTCTTGGCCGGGGACACTTCCAGTGATCATCGTGGCAGCAGACGACGTTGTCCTAGAATGGCTTCTTCAGACGGGGATGATGATGAGAGCATTGGTCAGGTAAGATTGATGTACCATTTGATGTTAGTATATCCTATTACACGCAAATGGATATATACCATGGCATCCATCGGCGCAAATGAGAATAATTTAGACGAGGACCCGAATGCCTCGAATTCTCCGGACTGGCCAAACTCTTCATTTAATTTACCAAATCGTTCACCTATTCTCAAATAAATTAGAACTGTGTCCTGCGCCCGTGTAAAAGGATCTAGACCATGGTCTCCTGGTAAAGACGTTGTTAGTGAGGATCGGTCATATTTCAGAGTGCATAAGGAAGACTGGGGGCTACTGCTTGTGGCTTATATGGTGCAAATCCATGTTCCGATACGGACCGAGCTATGGAATTTTTATGAGCCACCTTGATCGGCTCCTCGCCTTCTGATGAACAATGCATCAGTAGCCATTGCCAATTGTGACGAAGTGAACGGCGGCCATTCATCGATTCATCCGATGGGAAGATAAGCCAACTTCCATTCACACAGTGATCAGATGAATAATTTGACTCGCTGATGAATCGATGGTGGGACGCACCAGAACCATAACGGTATGCTTAGTAGACGACACTCGGAAAATAAACTCAGGACTATGCGGAGGTTTGGACAGCTCCATTTGTAACCCTGGAGGCATGGCCCACGCAGATGCTAGATCAATGCGGATACTATCAAGTATACTTACAGGAGTCCTTGTCAGGGCACTAGAAGCCGAGATCCGTTCGTGATAGGATGAAACACTGGCAAGTTTGTAGCCAAAGTGCGCTGCAATGTAGAAGAAATGGGTTACATACCTCGTTTCAATCATTGTATCCATGACTCCGGTCAGCTCTGCCATCTGAGACAGTTTCTTGAGGTTGTCCCTACCGACATTTCTAAATGGTTCTTGGTAGTAAGAAGGGCAAGGTCACCGGCGCTGTCCGGGGATGACGTGAGGCGCTGCCACTCATCCCACCGCAACTACGACGTCCAGCACACCCACCGACATGGCATTCTCAGTCAACCTTCAGACACCCGTCAATACGGCGCTGCTCATGTACATACTCTATTCTGTGCAGAAAATCATCTTTCCGCCTATCCCTGCTCCCAAAGTCGTACCACAAGAGTTCAAGCAGGGTTATTCATGGATGCCTAAATCTCATCCACCTACGGTCCTGTTTCAGACATATACTCCAAAGACGCTTGCACCGTTTGATGGCAAAGACGGTGGGCGGATCCTGCTCGCGATAAATGGCATGGTGTTTGATGTCACTGCGGGGCGCAACTTTTATGGACCCGGTACGCGCGTGTCGTTGTTGGACTGGTTCTAGTCGCTCACGTTGCTCAGGCGGGATGTATGGAAACTTTGCAGGTCGGGATGCCTCTCGGGGTATGGCCAAGCAGTCGTTTGATACCGGTACGTCTTCATCTGTGTGCTACTTGGCGTAGCGTTTGACACAGCCGCCTTCGTGCAGAAATGTTGACCCCGATTGACCAACCCCTGGACAAACTGGAGGACCTCCGTTCGGATGAAGTGTATGTGTTGTCTATCTCAAGTATCCGCATGTGCTAATGCAACATTGGCAGCGAAAACATGAAAGGTTCGTGGACAGGACTCCATCTCGTCTCGCTAATCTGAGTTCACCTTTTAGGTTGGATTGAGCATTTCTCGAACAAGTACGTGGTCTGTGGCAAGTTGGTGGAGAACGACGCTGTATGAGGGCTCTTGCACCTGCCGCTCTCGTTTATCATTCCGTAGTACTTAGAGATCATGTATTGTATTGACCGCGATTGTTGACTTTGCCAGTTTGTACCTCCAACTCAAACCCACACCTTGTATCGGAGCAACTTGACGCGTTTCCACCACCACGTTCGGTCAGCGCCATGGACGACGACGACGACAACTTTTTCACCAGACTCGACCGTCCGAACAACACATTCCAGAACCGTCTCCGGAACGCACCACGCGATGACGACAACGACGAGGACGAGCTGATGCGTGCTGTACCAGCCCTGTTCGAAGAAGAACAGGAAGAGACACCCCTACAACAACTCATACGACACTGGATGAATGAGCGCCACGCGCCCGATATTCTCCCCATCGCGGAGAACGTCCTCTCTGGGCTGCTCGACCATATACGGCGTCAGGTAGGTGAGACGTAAAAGTGCTATCCCTAACTAGCGTGGGTTCTTGACGCGGTATGGTGCAGTCCGATACCGTGCAGTTGCTAAGGTCCGACCCCTCGTCTTCTGAGGAGGAACACTTTCGGATCATGCTCGCTCAGACCGAGGTCGAGCGCGTCAAGTTTGTCGTCCGATCGTACCTTCGTACGCGGCTGTTCAAGGTGAGGACGTCTACATAGCCCATCTGGTCAGAAAGGAATGACTATGGATGCAGATCGAAAAGTTTGCTCGATACATCATGACCAACCCAGAGGTTCAACAACGTCTTTCGGAAAACGAAGTCGACCACGCACGTCGGTGAGAATCCCCCCCCCCCTGATTGCATGACAATTGATTAGCGTATCCTCTTAGGTTCGCAAGACTGACTGATCAGCATTTCTACAACTCAGTTCTTCAAGGGTTGCCGCGAAACCAGCAAACGTTGGATGACAGGTCACCTTTTCTTCCCCCGATGAGTAAGTGCCTAGGTTCATCCAGGATATTTCTAACAGGCGCGCCTAGTCGCTGAGCCCGACACAAGTCATGCTGTCTTTGTTCATGCTCGCCAGAGATGTCCGCCAGTGAGATTACCCGAGTGAGTCGTCTCTTTGCACCGTCGTGTCAAACCAATCAACGAGTTTGCTCAGCGGTTCCACCTTGACCATGAAAAAGGGACACATCTCTTTAACCCCTTACTCGGTGGTTGAACAACTAGTCTTGAGAGGCGAGGCTGAGCTGGTCTGATTAAAATTAAACGTAGCCTTACTAGAGCGAGGATAATGTATGATTTTGCGTCAAGATACAGTCGTGTTTTCGTCCAGACTTGGGTCATCTTGGAACATAGGGTGAGTCCTCGTCATCCCGCCAATCCGCATCCTGTTCTCGATGACTCGATTCCACGTACCCATCCTTGTCCTCGTCCTCATCCATCGCCGTGTCCCCCTCCCGTTCTGACTTTGCGCCCGCGCCAGCCTCTTCTTCTCCCACGTCCATGTCTGCGTCTCCCTTCTTTTTGCGGCGCTTCTTTGGCTCCCCAGAGATAGCGGGAGCACCGTTTTTCTTCGTCTTGCCTCGTTTGCGCTTCGAACCCTCCGCGGCCTCGGCTTCGAGGTCAATAGTCCCACCAGCTGATGGATCTGGCACCGCTTCGACAATTTCCTTCAAAAAGTCCAGCATCTCTGTCGTTTCAACAGCATGTTTTCTGCAAGGATATTTCCACAGTAATGACCACAATGTGTGGATGTGAGCACGAAGGAGAAAAGGGGACTCGTACAAATGATATGCCTCAACCTTTTTAGCGCCGCGTTCCAGCGTGACCTTGCTCGCCTCCTCCACAATCATGGAGAGGAACAGCTCGAGGGCTTTTGCTACAAAGTTGGGTTTTGGTAGGAGCATGCAAGAGACGGGGAACCATTCACAGTGTATGACGCGCGCAAGAGATGGGGGAACGTACATATCACGACTGGCGTGGCCTGGGCGACCTTGCCAACCTCTTCGTCCTTTTGCATGATTTTTTTTATACGAGCCTACGTCCCGGTCAGCTGCGAGGTCCGACAAGCTGTTCGGAGACTCCGGAGGTCTCACCACCGGGAACTTGGTCTGCTTATTCTTTGTCTTCATGTTAGTCGATCGAATGGCTCGAGTCAGGGCTGCAGATTCGAGAGCGCAGAGGAGGGGATGGTTTATATATTGGGCTGGCCATACGCAGCCCAGACCCACTTTAAGTGTCGCAATCTCATCGCTCACGTGACTAAACGCGTACCCTGTTCAACGACATGGCTTGAAATTCATTTAAGCGTGTATTAAAACAGTCGGTTAATATGCCAATCCAACATCTCAGTGAAAGTACATTGCCATGGTATAGAAAGTGACACGTTGAAACAACAACCAAGGGAGGAGATCGGTATCACAAACAACCCAAGGGTCAGTTGATGAACGTGTCCAATGCATTAAGATCCCGGTGGAGGAAAGAATAAGAAAAAAAGTCCTCCATGCAAGCGACAGGGTGAAAACTCGAAAGCTATAAAGCAGATCATACTCAAGCCTGAGTCGTTCCGGGCGCGACCCCGACTGGCGAGAGTTTCCTCGTTCTATCAAACAATTAGTGAGGACGGCGAGATGGCGGCCACGACGTACCCATCTCCGTTACCAAGTAATTGTTCGAACCTCCTCCTCAGTTCTTCTACCTGTTCACCCAGACGGTTTTCGTGATGGCTATATTCATGAGCGTGGTCCATCTGAAAAGCTCTGCACTCTCGTAGAAACTGTTCGAGATCCTTCACCCGCGTGATAGACAACTCAGGTTCCCCGGAACCACGGGCACGGGCCATGTAAGACGCTACCAACGTGGAAAGTCCGCCTAAATGCCACAAAAATCAGATGACGAACCACATTAAACCTAGGCCACACGAACCTAAAATTGAAGTTGATATTTGGGCCTATTTTTTTCCGCAGTTAGCGTGACAAAAGAATAGACGAAAATCAACCCGCCTGCTTGCCAGTTTGGAGGGCAGCCGCGAGTGCCGTCGTCAAGGCTCCCAAAAATACTTGCAAGCCAATTGCAATGTTCAGAGCATAACCCGTCCACACCGCTAAACATAAGTACAGTCTACCATCAGTAAAGTGGGGAAAGCTGGGACGATGTGCATTGACCAACCTTTTCTAGCATACTTGTCCCTTTCCTTCTCTGCATTCACGATCGTAGGTTGAAGGCGTTCGGCCACGGTGCGGCGCGCCTAGTGTATAGACACGTGTAGGTACGAGTCTAGAACGCCCAGAAATGAACGGAATGCTTACATGACTACTCCTCTTTTCATCCAGAGGGACTATCCAGTCGAGCCCACCGGTAGGGGCGTCAGGGGCCCCAGAAAGCGATGTAACCGTCTGGCGTCGAGAGGACAGGCGTACATGGCCGTCTCGGCTCCGGGCGGGTCGCGGAGCTGGGATGCGTTCAAAGGAGGCGTACGGGTTGTCGTGAGAGGGCGAATGAGCATCTGATGCTGGATTGAGAGGCTGCCGCTCTGTGGACACAGTATGTGTTTGGGTGTCACGTCCGGTGTCACCGCTGCCCTCCGCCGACCCAGGCGTAAGAATACGGACATGTTCGGGCTGCGGCGGCGTGTTGTCGACGCTATGTGCCTGAGCTGCAGGGTCGGACGGGGTCTGCTCGTGGTCCATGCCAGCGAGATGGAGATATTGGGCCAGCCGGGAGCGAAGTGTCAAGGGGGGATCTGCAGCATGGGAGCCTCGAGGTTGGTTATATACATCCATGGGTCTGCCGAGGATTGATTCATGGCGACGCGGGACTAAAGTACTTACGGACACGCTGGTCACCGATCGGCTGGCAGAGTCGCCAATGCCATTCAAATCAGTCAAGGGGCACAGAAGACGCCACTCTTCGGTTCGGGCTGGCTTGAGAATAGCTGCACTAACTCCGCTGGGAACAGTGAGGCCCAGTGACTGGGATCAAAGAAATCGTTGATAGGGACCGCCGTATCCGAAAGATGCGGGTTCAACCATTGAGCCGGAACTCTGGAACACAGTATGAACCGGAGCCAGATCTGTCGAAGTTGCAGTGACTCAGACGCTTGAGTGACGGCGCTGCCGACGTACTATCTCATTTAGCCCGAGCCACTGCCGCATTATGATCATTCGTCGACGGGCATTCACTGGGCCTGGACCCGGGCCCGGCCACCACTTGTACCGTACACCAACGTCTTACTACCCTTCTGGGTCCAGGGCAGATCGCCAAGTGTTTCCTGAACAGAACACAATTAAAGTGATTTAGAACGGTATCGACCGGGGGCGCAGCTCCACCTAGTGAGCCTAGCAAGGTTTCCGCATTCCATGTGACACTGAATTTCAAGTTGGGCACCCATGTGCCCAGCAGTACCCCCACATGTGCAAATCCCAATAAGGTTGAACCGGAGCATTCAGGTTCAATTTACCCAATCTTCGGCGTTGCACTTGGTCCTAAAGGCAGTGCCGGTGTTATCGACACAGTCCATATCTCGACAAATTGATCAGGTTCGCTGCTGTGTCATCATGCCAGCTGACAGTGAGGTGCTCAGGCTGCTGAGCATGCCAGTGGTAATGGAATGCTAATAAGTATCCTTCAAACTCTAATAGCTGCCAGGAACACATGCAGCGATACGGATGTCAATGGAATAGTAGTGGAGCATAGCAGATGCCTACGTTACACTCCAGTATGTGGCTCCAAGGCAAAAAAGATTTTCATGTCTCGGGCGTCTTCGGCTCAAGTCCCTGACCACTGACAGTAAGTTGTTCAGGCAGGCAATAAGTATCAAAACAAGCCTGCCACTCAGTGGAGCGGATAATGACTCCCACAGTGTCGTCTGTCATGTTTAGAAAAGTTTTTCATGATCAGCGTTTTCAGATAGTGGTATATTTCGGTACCAGTAATTTCCTTAGCCTATGCAATCAACTGTTAGTTCAGCTCATCTACTTCGTGAGAGTCCAGAGTCCAAGGTTAGTAACTGCGACAGTCTGCGTAAAGCTCGGGATCTCTTCATACTGTTCCCAAAACGCTGGCAAGTAGCGCCATTCGGATCTGTACAGTGGGGTGAGTTACACATTACCCCTTGACAGAAGTAACGCACAAAAAGTCCATAACGCATCTGTCGGAAATAAACCGCACGACGAGAATCAAAGTCGACTTCTGGGTCGATTTCTACAAGCAATACATGTCAGTATACAACTACAAGCAACGAAATCCATGCTACTTGCCATTAACTCTTGGGAGGGGATGCATCACTATCATGTCCTCTTTTGCTCGGGACAGGAGGGCATGATCAACCCGATATGAATCTCTGACCTTTCGCCACTCCAATTCGTTCGCAAATCTCTCCTTTTGGACCCGCGTGACGTAGAGGACGTCTGTCTCGGGTAACACTTCTTCCAAGGACTCGAGCTGTTGGACACTAATACCAGCTTTGCGTGCCGCGGAGACGACATTCGCTGGCATCGACAGCGATGGAGGTGCAACAAAGTTGAGGCGAACGGCATAGTGGCACAGGAGGGTCACTAGACTGTGGACTGTGCGCCCGTTTTTCAGATCACCAAGCAAGGTGATCGTGCGTCCGTTGACTGTTCCGAGTTCAGATCGGATCGTGTAGACATCCAACAGCGCCTACGAGGATCAGATAGTGTGTGAAGATCGATACGAAAATCACATGCCTGGGTCGGATGCTCTCCGGTACCATCTCCTGCGTTCAATACCGGAACCGTGGAAAACTTGGCAGCCAATTGTGCACTTCCAACGTCGGGGTGCCTGATCACAATCGCATCCGCATAACAGCCAACAGTGCGGATAGTGTCCGCGAGAGTCTCCCCTTTTTGCACAGAAGACGTTTCAACGTTGACTTGAATGACTTCTCCACCACAACGCTTCATCGCCGCATCGAATGAAGCGCTTGTGCGAGTTGACGGTTCATAGAACAAGTTGCACAGCACTCTGCCTTTTAGGATATCGAGGGTTCCGCTGCGTTCTACCTGGAGGCGCATTTCATGGGCCAAGGAGAATAGATCGTACATGTCCCGTTGGTTAAATTGTTTGACCGAGAGAATATGACGTCGGTGGAAAGTAGGATGAGGACTGTGTGTCAGAGTGGGGATGAGGGCGCCAAGGGATCCTGGCGTGAAGTGAGCTGGTGGGTGGGCATCAATGGTCTTCACAGGAGCATGACTGGGAACAAATTCTGGCTTTGCAACAGGAATTGCACGAGTCTCACCAGTAAGGCGAGATATCGTAGCGCCAGAAACGTCCTTGCCAATAGCCGCTGGAGATGGGGTCCCATCCAAGAACAACGTCTTTCCGTGCATCACAACCCTATGTAAAGATCCAACGACAGTGCTCTTTTCGAGGGGAGACCATCGGCGATCACGAGACACATATTGGGAACGGCGTCCAATGACGACCTCTACATGAGTGTTGGCTTGCTCGGGTAGTCCAAAGATGCGGATTGGGTTGTCATACAGTCGTTTTCGGATATCCTCAAGTGTGACACGTCCCGTGGCAACGGCGCTGAGCAACAGAGGGATAGTCTCTTCAATACCAGACCAAGCAGAGCCCTTTTGCCCTTGTTCTGCAGCCAGGTGGTAGGGCAAATTTCCGACGGAAAACGCGTCGATCGCTTCCAAGTTCTTCCAGAATACACCCTGATCTTCACTGGAAGGGAGAATGGTAGAATGAGGGTATTGATCGTGAGTGAAAAATAAGGTATAGATGGAGACGTCGCAGGTGACCTTGAGGTGTCTTGCTTTGCTAAGGGATATCAACTGCAAGTCCTCTTTGCTCCGCACGTCGGTGACGTGGACGCTGCGATTATGAAGACTGGCGAGGAGAAGCATAGATGCAAGATTGGAGCCCCTCGCATCCGTGACGATCATCTTCTCAGTCGGCCACGATGCAAAGTGAGCAGCAACGGCGGAGATGCCTGGGGGGCCAGCAGGTTCGTGGAATGCTATGAAGAGCGCCTTGACGTCAGGCTTGGATTCATCATCCAACGGTAAAGCTTGGCCATCTGCCGTAGCAACACTCAGTGCATAATTGCAATAAGCGTTGTTTGCGGCGATATCTTGCACGAGTTGCAAACTATTGGCATCCGTGATCGACCCATCCACACCATGGGGAAGAATCAGGGATGTCGTGAATCCAGCACAAAGACTTGCTTGAGCTGCTTGACCGAAGCTGTCTTCACCAGACGCCGCAGTAATTCTTGGGACGAAAGCGGCGACGTTGACGAAACCCGGGAAGACGTGCGTGAGATACGAGCTTTTGGAATCAACGTTCGAAACATCGAGAGACAACTTGCGGACGAGAGCTTCGGCGAGAAGCTTTGCATTTTTGACGTTAGTAATAAGTGGGATGGCGAAATCTACTGCCATTCTTCTCGTGCGATAACCTTTGCTGGCATAGCTTGCCGGACGACGGTAATTGTTTTTAGAGGGAAGATTGATATACATATCGATTAGATTGTTTGCAAGGTGCTGGGTGAGTGAATATTCAGATTTTTGCAGGTCGCTGCTTCCTTCAGGCAGCGTTTCCAAATACTGAAAGTGGTTGAGCACAATCAACAAGGAATAAGTATCTAATTCCTACCTTGCAAGGAACGTTATGTTCCGTGAGGAAATCAGCAGTCCCAGAAGTAGCAAAAATGTTGTATCCTGCGGCATAGAGCTTTTGGACAGATGGGAGGATCTCCAACTTCTCTCTGTAACTGCCGACAGAGAAAAGAATGTTCTTTTTCGGTAGAACGATGCCTGTCGAGATCAGAGCCTTGAGGTACGCTTCGTATTTGTCGCGGCCAAAGCAAGCGACCTCGCCGGTAGAGGCCATTTCTACTCCGAGCACCGGATCCGCACCAGATAGCCGACTGAAGCTGAATTGCGGAACTTTGACTCCAACATAGTCCGAGGGGAGACCAGGGTCAGGGTAAGGTTCGACAGGAACTCCCAGCATCACCTTGGTTGCCATCTCAATGGCATCGATCCCGGTGACCTTGGACACGAAAGGGAACGACCGAGCGGCTCGCAGGTTGCATTCAATAACCTTGATCTCGTTGTTTTTGGCAATGAACTGGATATTGAACGGTCCGGTGACATTCAAGGCGTTCCCGATCTTTGCAGTGGCATCTTCAATCTGCCGGACAGTAGCTGGGTCGAGGTCTTGAGGTGGATGGATCAACGTAGCGTCACCAGAATGTACTCCTGCGTTCTCTACATGCTCAGAGATGAAGTGCATGATCATTTGACCGTCCTTGGCTACAGCATCCATCTCAATCTCCTTGGCCTGTTCAATATATTTGGAGATAACGACAGGATGGTCGCGGGAAACAGCAGTGGCTTGTGTCAGATAATTGGAAAGATCGTCACCAGTGGACACTACATTCATCGCCGCGCCGGAGAGAACATACGACGGTCGCACGAGAACAGGGTACCCGACAGATTCACAAAAAGAAAGTGCCTCCTCGAAGCTGGTGAGTTCCTTCCAATGTGGTTGGTCGACGCCGATTTCATCCAACATGCGAGAGAACTTGTATCGATTTTCTGCAGTATCGATCATTTCGGGCGAAGTTCCGTAGATCTTCACATTCTGGCGGTACAGCGGAAGCGCGATGTTGTTTGGCATCTGCCCACCCATAGACAAGATGACTCCTCTAGAACGCTCAACATCATAGATGTCCAAGATCGTTTCCAGGCTGATGTTCTCAAAGTATAAACGATCGGCCTCATCGTAATCAGTGCTGACGGTCTCTGGGTTGTAGTTAACCATGATTGTGGGAAATCCTTGGTCGCGAAGGGTTCGGATAGCCCTGACGGCACACCAGTCAAACTCGACGGAGGAACCGATTCGGTAAACACCAGAGCCAAGCACCATGACGCCACGATCTTTGAACGAGACATCGTGTTCGGCCGCATTGTACGTAGTGTAGAGATAGTTCGTGAATGCTGGGAACTCGGCGGCGACCGTATCGATCTGCTTGACGAAGGGAGAAATTGACACTTCCTGGCGCAGACGACGCACGGCAAGCTCAGTAGACCCGATGCAACTGGCAACCAGTCGATCGGAGAAACCTAACTGCTTAGCCTGCAAAAGAGTCTCGCTGGTTATGGAGGAAATGGAGGAGTCCCTGCTCAAGAGGTTAGGGTTGTGAGGCGGTGGAAAACAGAGGTCATCACTTTAGGTGCATCTCCATATGATGAATGTTTTGAAGCTTCCACAAGAACCACTTGTCAATGTTCGTCATCTGCCAAATTTTGTCGACACTGTAGCCCCGATGGAAGGCGGAAGCAATAGCGAAAATGCGCTTGTCAGTGGGGTTCAAGAGCTCTTCGTCGATATCTGCAACGAATTCGTTCTGCGGGGGGTATTCAACGTGTTAACCGAGGGTGCAGAGACCCAACTCACCTTTGCAAAACCGAGGAATTGGTCGTCAATCGCACGGATAGCCTTTTGGATTGTCTCTTCGAAATTCCTCCCGATACTCATGACCTCCCCAACACTCTTCATGCTACTGCTCAGGAGATGACTAACGCGATTAAACTTTTTGAGGTCCCAACGAGGGATCTTGACGACAACGTAGTCCAAACTAGGCTCGAAACAGGCACTAGTCACCTTCGTCACGCTATTCTTGATCTCGTTGAGAGGAACACCAAGACCCAGCTTTGCGGCAATGAAAGCCAGTGGGTATCCAGTCGCTTTCGAGGCTAGTGCAGACGATCTTGAGAGACGGGCATTGACCTGGCATGTGGATGAGAAAGAACCTGACCGAAATGTGCCAATCACGAACTTCGATGATACAGTATTCCTTCGAGAGCGGGTTCAAAGCGTACTGTATGTTACACTCCCCGATGACACCTAGGTGTCGGATGACGTTAATTGCAGTGGTTCGAAGCATATTGTAGTCGGCGTCTGAGAGTGTCTGCGATGGAGCAACAACAATAGAGTCTCCAGTGTGTATGCCAAGAGGATCAAAGTTCTGTTCGATGGATCAGTTGACGACAGAAGCTGCTCAAACAATGTACGAACCTCCATGTTACAAACTGTAATACAGTTGTCACGGCAGTCACGGACGACTTCGTACTCGATCTCCTTCCAGCCTTTCATACTCCTCTCGACGAGAACCTGAGGACTAGTTGCGAATGCCTTGCTACACAACGCGCGTAACTGGGCCTCATCTTGAGCGAAACCCGATCCCAAACCACCGAGTGCGTAAGCGGCCCGTACGATGACTGGGAACCCAATCTCGCGAGCGGCGGCGATCGCCTCGTCGGTCGTAGTTGCGGTACTGGATTGTGCGCAACATTCACCGATGCTTTCCATTTCACGAGAAAACAGCTGACGGTCCTCCGTGGTGATGATGGTCTCGATTGGCGTGCCAAGTACCTGTACGCCTAATGCAGCAAACTCGTCCTTGAGTTTAATACCGACATTCAGCGCTGTCTGGCCACCGAAAGTGACGTAGATGCCGTCAGGTTTTTCGTACTTGATTATCTTTCGAACAAATTCGGGGGTGACAGGGAGGAAATAAACCTTGTCGGCTAAACCCCTTGACGTTGCGATGGTCGCTATGTTGGGGTTGACGAGGATCGTGTATATACCCTCTTCTTTGAGAGCCTTGATGGCTTGCGATCCAGAATAGTCGAATTCCCCTGCCTGTCCGATAGAGAGACCACCAGAGCCTAGAATAAGAACTTTCTGGACCTTGGCACGGGGATTACGTCTTTCATTTTCCTCCTTTCGACCTCCGGGAAGGGAGATGGGAACGAGTGAGTTGGACGAGGCGCACGCTTCCATATTCTGGATGAAGACGTCAAAGAGGAATTCAGTATCACGTGGTCCTGGAGTAGATTCCGGGTGGAATTGCACGGAGAAGAAAGGCTTGCTCTCGCAATAGATGCCTTCATTACTGCCATCGTTAGCATTCTTGAACAGCTCCTTCCAACCGATCGGAAGGGAATCCGTGTCGACCTGGTATCCGTGGTTCTGACTTGTGATGTAACATCTGCCAGACAGTGCGTCTGTACACGGGATGTTGTGGCCTCGATTTCCGTACTTCATCTTCGATGTCCTGGCACCAGCAGCGAGCGCAAGTAGTTGGTGTCCGAGACAGATACCAAATATAGGTCTATCCCCTTTTTTCATTGCGCGCGAAAGCGTCGCGATCGTGACGGTGAGCATCGACGGATCGCCTGGTCCGTTCGAGACAAAAATGCCGTCATAAGGTTCGGAGTCTTCGGCAAAATCATGATCCCAAGGAACCACCTTGACTTCTACCCCTCGGTTCGTAAAACATCGTATTTGATTGTATTTCATCCCAACATCGACAGCGATGACACGAAAGACGCGCCCAGAAGAATGTAAACGTGGTTTGGAAGTGGGTTGAAAGATTTGGGGAGACGTTAATGATACAGCGGTTACCAAGTTGTCCTGATTAGGATCATGGAAAGGGATATCAATATAGTCCTCCCGCCAAGAGAGGGATCCGGGTGGGGATGGTGCTCGCGACACTGGCTGAGATTCTGGTGCGAGCGAGCGCAAGCGACCTCGAGGAGCACCTGGGCTACGCGCCAAGACTTTTGCAAGCATCGAACCATTCTCGCGAATCTTTTTGGTCAGGGCACGCGTATCGACACCATAGATGGCCGGAACGCCGTTCGCTTTGAGCCAAGCACCAAGGGAAGAGTTTGCCAGAAAATGGCTGTGATCATCCGAGTACGAACCGACGACCAACGCGGCAATGTGAATGCGCGACGACTCGAATTCCGACGGTAATTGGTCAAGGGAGGAATGGCGCTCCGGGACACCATAGTTGCCAATGAGAGGGTACGTGAGGATGAGGATCTGACCCTCATATGACGGGTCTGTGAGTGACTCGGTGTACCCGACCATCCCTAAATATCCAGTTGATGATCATGGTCGCTTAGATGATGTGGTAAGGATGCCTAACCGGTCTGAAAGACACATTCGCCGGCTACACTCTTGTCCTCTGCGCCGAAACTAATACCTCGGTAAGCAGTACCATCAGACAACTCGAGAACGGCATCAAAGAGGGAGTGTCGAGCTCGGATGGGAGCAAAACAGATGGGCTGTACAAGATTGCCATTGGCCTTGCTCACGGAACGCGATATGGGCGGACGCTGAATACTTTCCATGGTTGTGTCCTCTTGGAGCCCTCTTTACTCTCCACCAACGGTGTAAAGTGTTTGGTGAAGAGGAAAGAGGAAGTGAAATTTATTTCGATCGTGCTTGTGCAATGTCTGTTGACATTTGTTTGTTAATCATATCCGATCAGGTACAGTTAGTTAGGTAAGCAAAATCCATATGGTGCAGAGTCAAAAGCCTTGGCAGTGTCGAGCAAGAAGTTGAACGGGCTTGGGCAACATTTTTCGAGAAACAACCACGCCAGCAGGGGATAGCCATACAAATGACCAGTCACACTATAGCTTGTATTCCGAGTTCCTGTACGATCTTTCTAAATCTCCATCAGCGTGATGTAACAGCGCTGCCCCATCGGGATTCTCGGCCGCGCCAAAATCTTCCTCCGCGACGATCGCACCTGTCCGTTGATCTAAACGGAATGACAGGCCAGCCAGATTATCTCCCATTCGTCGCTCGTCGTCGTATGGCAACAACAATTCGCCGAAGCCAGACCGTGACGTCAAAGACACGATGGCAGCGATGGAACCAGGGGGACTCGTCAGCCATAATTTGCGACGGGCCCGCCAGTGCAGGTAGTGTATTGCGAATCCGACAATCCCGATGATGATCACCAAAGGGGAAAGGATATAGGTGGGAAGCGCACTGCAAGCAACGGTGAGACTTGATCTGATAGCCCAGATCGACCCTGGAAACCTCACTCTACAAATAGACGTGGGATTTCAGATATGAGTTGTGCAGGGACCGTCGTGTTGCTTGGTAGGAAGTAATTAGATTGCGCAGCAACGGCAAGATGCTGGGTCTGGGAAAGTCAGAGGAGTGCTCTGCCACGGGTGTTAATATACTTACATAGACGGTTGTGGTGGCATTAAGGAAACCGTGTTGACTTTGAAAGATGGATGATGGTCCTCCTGGTTGCTGGAGTGCATAGCGGTAGATTGCATCGGGAATGCCAAAATTAATGGCTGTAGCTCTCGAGGAAATGTAGGTATTATCACTTTGGTTGAATATAACTCTACGACGGATGAGACTTTTGCGCAAGATGAACGGATTGGACCTACCCGTTATAAGAGCGTCCGTTAAGAGGACTTCCAGTAACATTGTTGGAGCCATCAGCTGGTCCTAATATCGTACAAGGCCCTAGCACACTGTTGCTGAGATCCATTGACGTCCCTACGGTCAACGTCGTCATGGTCGCGTTACAAAATACGCTTGCTACCTGGGGAGTGGCACTGGTGTTGAGGTAAAACCAGAATACGACAGGCTGGAATGCAATGTCTAGGTCTGATGGAGCGCAACTGCTAGCGTTGACAACACTGTATTGCTCAGTTCCATTATCATGGTTGAACGAGTTGCTCGTAGAGCATCCGGGGAATGTGGCTGATGCAACGTAACTCCCGTTCACATTCGTCACGTCGAGTGACGTGGGATTAACGCAATTAACTTCTGTCCGAATGGCAGTGGTATTTACTACAAGTGTGCCGTTAAGATAGGCGCCTGGTGGTGCCTAGCGAAGAATATGATCAAGATAGGTCGGCGTGCTAGGTGGAGATGGTCTTACTTGGAATTGGGCCGCAGACCAGGCCCCGCGGACGAAAGGTGGGTCTGTTAAGTTATTGTAGGCTGCAAGAGTAAGAGGACATCTTTCCTCTTGACATGATGCCCGTACCTGAAGCAAGAGCAAACTATCCTGGCGTCAGATTGTTCTACCATACCAAGTAAAAAACTGACTCCCGTCGAGGCAAAGAAAGCGTCAAGGTTATTTATGGTAGGCGAGAGGCCGACGGTACTTGTGACGAGAGCAACAGTGCCTATAAACCACATCAACAAGCTGACTTGTGCGCGACATGCAGGGACGGACTGGTTGTGTGAGGAACTTGTTGCACCTGCAAGAGTGAACTGGCTAGAGGCTGCAATAGTACGGCAGAAAGTGCTATAAGTGCCGAAATGTTAATTAAATAGTGCTTATGCATGATCGAATGGTAAAGGACAGCCAGTCGGCTGCGAAGCACGTTAGTATACCATAACATTACACAAAGCAAGCATCGCACTTCAACGCAATCTGGCTCCATGTTTAGCAGCAGACATTGCAAACCAAGAGCAAGGGCTCACATAATCTAGAAGGATGCTGCGATGCGCTGGCGCCTTGCCCTCGGAGAGTGTCACATACGGCTACTCGAACGCGACAGATTACGATCGGTGCACAGCATCACATACTGACGTACTTGATACCATCGGAGCATCCAGTCCACCACCGACCAAAAGTAGGCAAAAGGTACAATGAGGAGAGTGGGGAAAAAAGCCTGAATAAGGCGACTGTCATTAGCGATAGGGGTGTAACAAATGGATTGATATGATCACCGTTAGAAATTGAGTTGACACAAAGCTAAAAACGTTTTTCTCGGGAACAGCGAAACCTGTGGCGGCCCATCACACAACTGGCGGTACTAAACTGCGGCTCATGCACATACCATTCTGCATTTCAGATATATGTAGTGCGACCTGCAACGCAATGCCAAGGACTATCATGAGCAGAGAAACTGCGCTGACAAGCCAAACATTGAGCACAAGGGGTTCCTGTGCTGCCGGTCAAAATGGGAAAACATAAAGGACGCCATGGGGCATCATGTACATATCGTGGCGGCCTGTCATTTTCGGGACCCGGTATCTTGTGAACAGAGGGCTGAAACCTCGGTGAGAGTGGGGAAGCACCTAATGGCGGTGGGCTCAAAGACTCGGATATGTTGGTCATGGGTATAAGTCAGAAAGGGAACACGTTGCGCTTGCCTTCAAGTTTGATCATGTAATTCGGTAATAAGGTACGTATTTGGGATCGATTGATGCTGCAGGTTGCCTCGAGGACACGGCAAAGCGTATTCGCCGAGGTGTGCAGTCAGCCACCCGGCCGACGTTTTACATGACATGGTCCTCTGCCGTAAATTGGTGGAGGGTGGGAAAATAAGTCACTGCCACTGGATTAGTCGCCGCTTGAAAAATAAGCGTACAACCCTTGACCCCCGGCTCGACGTTCTCGTTTTTGACCACTCCATCCATTTTGTGTCCCGCCATCTTTAACGACTTGCTCCCTAATGTACGTGTCTTCCTCCCCTCGCGTCGCCGTCGTGTTCTATGCGCGTCGTGCGCGACGTTGTGCATCGCGTTTGGTCGTTCGCGTGCTGATTGCTCTCTTTTTAGCATGCGTGAAATCGTCCACATCCAGACCGGCCAGGTGAGCCTGCAACGCCCTCTTGCATCTCCATGCCGCTTACACGTGTCTCATAGTGCGGTAACCAAATCGGTAAGCTTCAAACCATCGCTATGTTGGTTGCCACACATCGACCTTGCCATCCATTCCATAGGTGCAAAATTCTGGGAAGTGGTCTCCGATGAGCATGGTATCGAGCGGGATGGTCTCTACAAGGGAAACAATGACATGCAGCTCGAACGTATCTCGGTCTACTACAACGAGATCGGGTCTAATAAATATGTCCCTCGTGCTGTCTTGGTCGATCTTGAACCCGGGACCATGGACTCTGTCCGCTCTGGCCCTTTAGGTGGTCTTTTCCGCCCCGACAACTTTATCTTCGGGCAGAGTGGGGCTGGTAACAACTGGGCGAAAGGACGTAAGCCGTTCAACTTGTCAACGTTTATTGCTCGCTAATATAGTACCTTAGACTATACCGAAGGGGCGGAGCTGGTCGACTCCGTCTTGGATGTTGTGCGGAAGGAAGCCGAGGGCACTGACTGCCTCCAAGGTGGGTACCTTCCTCGAAATCAAGACCCCGTTTTTACACTGACAAACGGCAGGTTTCCAAATTACCCACTCACTTGGTGGTGGTACTGGTGCCGGAATGGGCACTCTTCTCATGTCAAAGATCCGGGAAGAGTACCCCGACCGTATGATGTGCACGTACTCGGTTGTGCCAAGTCCTGCTGTGTCCGACACTGTCGTCGAGGTAATTTTCATTGTTTCTTGCGGAACCACTCGTTTATATTTCATGTAGCCATACAACGCTACCCTCTCGGTTCACCAACTCGTGGAAAACTCTGACGAGACGTTCTGTATCGATAATGAAGCTCTCTATGACATTTGTTTCAGGACCCTCAAGCTTTCCACACCTACTTATGGTGATCTCAATCACCTTGTCTCTTTCGTCATGTCTGGTATCACAACCTGCTTGCGTTTCCCTGGTCAACTGAACTCGGATCTCCGCAAGCTTGCTGTTAACATGGGTATGTTGCATATTTAATTCTGCCTTGGCATTGCTAATACGTGTCTATCAAGTTCCTTTCCCCCGTCTCCACTTCTTCATGACTGGTTTTGCTCCCTTGACCGCTCGTGGTAGCCAACAGTACCGTGCTGTCACTGTCCCCGAGCTAACGCAACAAATGTTTGATGCCAAGAACATGATGGCTGCCTCGGACCCCAGGCATGGCCGCTACCTTACCGTATGTGTATCTGTGGTTGGCCCTCATTGATTCACACACCTTCTCCAGGTGGCCGCTGTATTCCGTGGAAAAGTTTCAATGAAGGAAGTGGAAGAGCAGATGCAGAATGTGCAGAACAAGAACTCCGCTTACTTCGTCGAGTGGATTCCCAACAATGTACTTTCGGCACAATGTGACATTCCTCCTCGTGGTGTCAAGATGGCGGTCACGTTCTTGGGTAACTCGACTGCCATTCAGGAACTGTTCAAGCGTGTCAGCGACCACTTCACTGCCATGTTCAAGCGCAAGGCCTTCTTGCACTGGTACACGCAAGAGGGTATGGACGAGATGGAGGTTTGTGCGCTTGCATGCTGGGATTGTTGTTTGCTGATTGCTGCTGGTAGTTCACCGAGGCCGAGTCAAACATGCAGGACCTTATCGCTGAATATCAACAATACCAGGATGCAACGTGAGTGAGCATGTGAACGTGGTGGGATTATTGCTGACCTGTTTGTTAGCGTCGAAGAGGAGGGTGAGTATGAGGAGGAAGTACCTCAGGAGGAGGAGCAGTAGAGGTAAAACAGCGACGTAATTTACGATTGCTTTCGAGCCATTTTCTTTTGTTCTGTCACGACGAAAACTTAGGTACTCCGCTATTGGTCCTCCTTTGTGTTTGATGTTCTTAATTTCACGCCATCGTTACCCAAGCATCATAACCCGGTGTGAATAAATAAGGGCAAACATACTAGTATCCTTTCGCTCTCATGTTTCAACGTTGCCAGCTTCCAACAACGATCATGCATCATATTTGAACTCAATGCTTTTGTTCTGTATCCCGCTGGCAGTTCTCTCAGCACCAATGTGTACAGGCGCAGCAACTATTCATTGCAGCTCCTGAAGTGGCTTTTTGGTGCAAAAACAACCATCTTATTACTTCCTTTGTTGGTCCAGGGTTACTTCTCGTATAGTCCTGTTGGCAGGCATAGAGTCAAAGGACGGAAGTGTACATCTTCGACAACCGTATACCGATTCTGATACACGATATGAAAATGCCATCTCAATTGCAATTCAGCTACACATGCGATCCAATCATGCTTAAAACAAGAAAAAACATTGCTTGACAGGTCTGAATTCCGACAAACAAAATACACCGGGTAGCTTGAGTTTTCCTATTCACATGCGCGACGTGTCGTCTACCAATCGTCCTCGTCTGAAAAGTCGTCTTCGGCCATCGGCCTGGGTATGGGTAGCCTGTCGTTCGAGTCCTCTGAACCGCTCATGTCGTTTGGATCCTTCTCTGCGTCCGCCTGGCCTGGCGGTGGTGCGAGCACCTGTGCACAGTCGGGCTGACGAGACGCCCGTTGCTTGCGCTGCTCGTCGATGGGGAGACCCTCTGCCATCGACGTCCACATGCATAACTGCAACCTTTAGACGTAGAGGGTAGGTGCCGAGGTCTCACGCGGTAACACGAGATACGAGAGACTTACAAGCTGTCATCACCGGCGCACGTCTTGGTGTCGGTTTGCATGTGCAACACCGTGGCGCTCTGAGGAACGGTGACACCTGGATTGGTCTCCATCAGGGTTTTGACGAGTTTTTGCATGTCGACGAAACAGGTTTTTGACCCGGGCTTGGGTATGTGTGGCTCCACCTTGGAACGCTGTATATTGACTAGATAATAGCGAGGAACTAGAGCATCTATGATGACATACCCTGGCGGGAGCGAGTGCAAGCAGAGTGGAGAGCCCAGAGGAAAACGGGGTATTGATGCCTGCATGCGAGAGGACGCTGAGGGCCACTTCTTCGTTGTGCACAAGCACTATTACAGGCGAGCCGTTGTCACGGTCTTGCTCAGGGTTAAACAGTTTTCGCAGCCGCGAATAAAGCTCTGCTTGATCCCCCTCAACCACATTAGAAAGGAAGGGATTCTAGAAAGATTGAAATGGGGGGGGGGGGGCTCAATGCAAGCTGCATGGGGGACTTGGCGTACGCACCCTACGACAAGGATTCTTTCTGAGCGTCTTCAACTTGAAATGAACGGTCGACGTCGCGGTGAGTTGTCCAAAAAAAGCGGGGAACAAGACCGTCGTCCAACCAATGTCGATGAGGTCAGGTTCCTTCACACGTACACTTCTGGACCGGCCGTCGGCGGCCCACTCCTCGAACACGAGCGAGATGACCCGTACGCCCTGTAACCAAGGCGGTGGCGCCATCCCGACCTTGGACGGGTCAAGATCCCCATTGAGAAGACTGTACAGCGTCCTGTACAGTACAGAGTGGCGCACGGGGGTAAGTGCAGCCCAATGCCACTCGAGAATACCCACCTTTGTTGCTCAAAGTACCCCCTGAAATGAACAACATTCGCACCAACCTGGACATAGCCTCGATTTGCCTGGCTATTGTCCTGTGGCTTTTCGTGCTCCCGCCTGTTCTTGTTCCGCGGGCGTTGTTTGTACGTCCCGATCTTGGCGGAGAGCTCCTCAATAGAATTGAAGTAGATGGGTGACAACGACTCGAAGTCGGTTGCTCGCCATGGATCCCTTGGGATCGTGAGACGGTGCTTGAGTGTGAACTGGTGCATCTGTTCACTCGTCATCAACAAGTAGGAAGCACCGTTGGGGAGGATTCCTGCGCCGGGTGGCAATATGAATGAGATCACATATGTACAATGAATGAATGTGTTACCCAAAATAAACTCGACTGGGGTGTCTTGTCCCCCCGGTCTAAAAAGTTCTGTCTTTGTAGCCATGATCGCCGCAACCATGGGTTTGTCGTCATACATCTTGAACCTGGGATCATTAGTGACTAGGGGTCTACTCGAATGTGGCTTTACTTGCCACCCGTTTGAATGGGCCCTATAGCCTGATATTTGATAGTAGTCTTGTTCTGGGTGCATGTTGGTCGAGTGGCACCTCGACACTTCGAAACGTTGATGCCGAATGGTCACCGCGTTGACTCGGAATCTTATGGGTCAAAGTGGCACCGCCACAAAAGTGCGTTTCTGATTAGAACAGGGGTCTCCAACTCTAATGCTACATTATCTACGCGACTCCATCAGGCCCGGGGTAGTTGTTCAAGCGACGTCGCCTCGTCAGCCACGACGCCGTCCACTTGCGCAGTTGTGGTTTTGGCGTTTTTGCCCTTTCCCGGTGGTGGAGGATGGTACACCTTGTCCTACACGCCATGTGAGCATTCCGTACACCACCCAACCACAACAGAATCCATCTTGCCTTTTTCTTCTTTGGTTCCTTCTTGGCGTTGGGATCCGGATACGCGAGCTGCTCGATCCTCTGCCATTCCTCGCTGGCGAGAAACGCCGCCCGTATCGGCTCCAGTAGGCTAACGATCGCATCCCGCACGCTCGCTTTGAGATCACCAGGGTGAATCTTCTTCGCCGCAAAGTCATCCTCGAGCTCCTGGTATGTCTTGTAATGACTCGGGCCGCCGCCCTTTTCCCGCGCGATCGTAAACACCGTCTCTTCTGGCGCATCATCTGCCGCAAACGGCTTTTGAGACCCTGTCGACTCCCTGCCCTCTTCCTCATCCTCCCCTGTATCACCACGTAATCGCTCCAAGCGTAGTTCGCTGATGGGTATCAACACGGCTTTGATGAATGCGAGAAGTCCATTTTCCGTCACGTTGCCTTCTTCGCAAAACGCTTTCTTGATCTTCCTCTTCACTGCTTCGGGCGTGTCCAAAAAATCTATTTTCGAGTCCGGGTCCGAAGACGACATCTTTCCGCCCATCAGACCCGGTACCATGGTGTTCATCAAATGGGCCCGCTTAGCATAGCCCAGTCTCGGCAAGTACAGCTCGGCGTAAGTGAAGATTTTGCGCTATCCAAAAGAAACAGGTCAGGTCCCCAAACCAGACAAAGACGTGACGTGATTTCCCAGACACACCTGGTCTGCACCGCCAAACTGGAAATCGACACCCAAGTATTGCTCATCGAGCGCTTGTAACCCAGGGTAAATCAGCCCACTCAATAACGGGCTCTCGACCTGCTTCACGACCTCAGACCCCGCCTTTTTCGCATCGTGTTCCGTCACGATCGTACAGAGCTTGTAGTTATCTAGATTGTATTCTCTGGAGAGTTGGTAGTCGGATCCTTGTACGAACGTCAGTTTGGACGTGGGTATGCCGAGTGATGTAAAGACGGCCCGGAGAATGAATTCGTAGTATTTCGTTCTGTGTGCGACGAGGTCCAGGGGTGCTTTAAGGTTATCGAGGAATGCATGCACGTCTGGGATATGCATGGATCACGAATGAGATTTTCGAGATGGAGTCGACATACCGGCGAGGAGAATCTTGACTTCGACCCCTGCTCTGAGGAAATCAGCAATCTTGGTTAGCGGAACAAAGTATCCGATGTGTGCTGCAAGGTGATAATGTGTCACATCGACAAAGTTTCAGAAGATAGGAGTACATACGACGTCCTGTTGGTGTAGTTCCTGTACGAAATCGGTGAGTGGGCCTTTTTGTACGAAGAGATGCACACCCCAGTAGGCTTTTGGCGATCTGCCTTCGGCGAGGATGCCCTTGATGATATCGCCTCCAAGGACCTCTTGAAGTCGGCGAGTGATCAAGTCGTACTTTTTCGCTACTTGTTCTTCCGATGCCATCCCGGGCTAATGGACGTGGTAGTAAGAGACAAGCTTCAAGCCAGTTCAAGTCACTCAGCCCGCTGGGCTTGCGGAAAGTCAGTTTATTCGAGAAAATACACATGCTGTGCCCGAGCACAGCTTGTGTAACCCCGCACTATGCCGCAGTGCACAGCCTGTGAATTTCTCGGACTAAGTGACTCATTAATGCGATGGATGATATAATCAACAGTATAGCCTCCAGCTTACATTGGAACGTATTGACCGGACGTATATACTAGTGTTGAGTGCATGGTGAGTGATTTCCAAACGCGAAATCAGTATACAAACAAATGGAAAACCTTACGCTCTTCCCTCACCATACCAGTGAGTCCCCCCGCCCTCCCAATTACAAGCCTTTCTTGCACGTACGAAGTTCGTCCATCTTCAACTTGAAGTTATCCCATTTGTCCCTGGATACATCGCGAAACGTCTCTGGTTCCTTTGGCGGATACTGAGCAGTGGTTGCATGACGCCACCTACCAGCTTAGAACGACAAGTTCCATCACTGGCCCTCTCTGAGGACGTCCGAAAAAATTCTATCATTACTAACGTCCGTGATTGGCCCCCGACCGTCAGTGACCTAGGCGACAACATTGTCCTTGCAGAGCCATCGCATTGCAGACAGTTGGTTGAGGGTTATCAACACGAATACCTTCTGCAACTTGAAGTTATTAGGACCACACTCGCCGGTGGTACGTAAGTCTCATTGATCTTAAAGTTTACATTGTGGACTAACTCTAACTACTGTAGCACGACTTTTCATTTCATCGTAAAACGAGGACCATAATTGGGACCGACAACGCTGATGACCCGATGTCTTTACTGTCCGATGACGGTATTAGGGATTACATGTCGCCACCAGTCGTGTATACGCTCGTCTGGGATGGTCAGCATCGTCCGCCTTTCCGCGACATGCAACATTGCTGGCAACACTCTCGACTCTTTCCCTTCTACACCCGACGACATTCGATTGCTACCATTATGCTATGATAGGGAGCCTCACCATTCGATACTACAGATCACGGAGTCAGGGTGACCAACCACGGGAGATAGAAGGATTCTGGGGTTGCAAACAAGCAACCTTTTTGTTGCTTCAGATCGTGAGCGAACACGATACTGTTTTCATGCTGTTGAAGTACTTGTCGAGTATTATAGGGACGTTTTCCAGAACCGGCTCCTGGGCCTGAGCTGGGACAGGTCACTCACTGATAACTGCAGTACGTTTTTCATTTCCCGTTCTACAGCTTGCAGTTGCGTTCATTCCAACATGATCATGTACGCTTCCTTGGACAATTTCTTGGTGCCGTAGACCCATTCGATTCTCCTCCTGTTCTGGCCTTTTTGTTTGAAACATGCCCTAGAAATGTTGTGAAACAACAGTGAATACCATGACTACACATAAGTAATCAACGATGTCGACATCACCTCTCTCCCTCACGGGTCCCTTCCTTGACTCACCTCCTGCACGTGCTGCCTCCCTAACACCTCTCCGGCCCGAATGGAAACACGGTCCTCTTGCCCCAACACTGTGACACCTCGGACTTGAATCGCTTCAGCAACAACAGGTCAGACATGCCAACTTGTTCTGCGACTGAGATAAGGTGATGTTAATTGACGAACAAAACGAACCAGAAGTTTTTCTTCCGCTCTGAAAGAAAGCTCACCAGAAGTAACCGATTAGAAAAATACAAGCAAAGTACGTCTCAACATTATTCATTGTACATTCGCTGGTTCAACCGGCCAGATAGAAACAGGTTCATGAATTCTAAAATATCTAGGACTCAATCAATACGCAACATGACGTCGGCTATCTCCCCAGTAAACCCCTCGCTGCCGATGTTCCCAGATGGCGCTGCAAACGACATGTTTGCCTGCGTGAGGTATCTACCTCCAATGTTCAGAGTGGTCCGGTACCAGTATGTCTCTATATGGCCACCTTCCTGAACGACAGTCGCAAGTGTATAATCACGCGTCGCCTGAACGGTCACGTTGGTCCAAACATCTGGCTTCATTTGGAATGCAGGGGGCAGTGGGTAGTACTCCGCATTGGAGGAGAAGGTGAGAGAGGACGCGTACAGCGAAGAATCGGCACCCTTGAACAGCTCTGCTCTCGTAATATCCCCCGTCGTCTGAACATCGCTGGCAGAAGGTCGCACGCTGAATGAAAGTGTGTACGGAGGACCAACGGATTCGACGCCTGTGTGAAACGGGAATGAAGGAATCTCTTTGAATGCAAACACGATGTCACCCGATTTCTTGCCCTTTACAGCACGGTTGAGGTTCTGCCCTGGTGCGCGGGCATTGAGTGGAGGATATGCAGTTTCGAACTCTTCCATCGTCAACTCCGATGCACGGATCCCAGATCCTGCCCATGTCTTCTCCGCGAACACAGCGATCGACTGCGATAGCTGGTAATAAGTCTCTAGCGGTGTTGTGGCATTCGGCCCCCAGTCGTTCCAGAGTGCAAAAATGGCACCTCGAACACCTGGGTCATCGTAAGATGTGTTGTTCGAAGGATCATTTGCGGTGAATATATTGGGCGCCCATCCTTCACCTTCTGCACTAGCGCCGGAGAAGAGAAGGGAGACATCAAGGGTCTGCGGGAGGCCAATTCCCCCGGGGATCTTGCCGTCGAGGTAGAGAAATGCCAGTTCAGAGTTGATGACTTGATAGCCGGAATGAAGAAGATCAATAGGTATTGAACTGGAGGGGAAGTTCCAATGTTGTATTGTCACGTTGGTCGAGATGGAGGAAGTGTTACTTGGCTCATGTGTACCCCAAGCACGAATGCTCTTCCCACTCATTTTCCAGATATATGATGACATCTCGTTAACAAAAGAAATGTATTCATCCGCAAGTGACGACGAGTATTCATCAGCGCCAATAGACACCTCTGTAGAAGAGAACCAGGGAAGGAACTGGGACCAAATGGATTGGATAGTGGGTATAGTTTCTGGATAGCTAAGGTTCAGGAGGTCTGGTGTCCCATTGAGCATCAATTGGGGTCGCCATTGTGATATAACAAGAGAATGAGCAGGAGTATCAATTTCAGGCACGACGGTTACACCACGTCCTGTGCAATGGGATTGCAAATCAGCAAAGGTAGTGGAACTCCACGACTCGTTGCGTCGCGGGACAAGACCAGCGATTGGCGAGTCTTGCGGTGGTTGGAACCGGAATCCAGCATATAGTGAGCGCCAACCAGGGCCGTACAGTAGGGAAGGTATCCCGACGTTATCCGAAGCATGAATGTGGAATTCATTAATCTTGAAAAATGACGCATAAGTGCAGAGCTCGGCTAAGGCATCTGTCAGAAATGTTTTGGGGGTGGAAAGAGACTCACCAAAGAAGTCTGTCGGGAACCAATGACGTCCCGCGTCGAGCATGAAACCTCGCACTTCCCAGCCAGGGCTATCAGTGCCATTCCCGGGTGGAATGGTATAGGTCCCATTGCGTCCTGGCTCGGACAATACGAGTTGTTGCAACAGCGTTCGTGTTCCCCACCACGCACCGATGGACCCTGATCCCGATATAACGTAGGAGGTACTTGAAATGAAAAAGTCATAAGCCTCGGGTGTAGGTGCGCCCGAGTAGAGAGTATGGTGGTTCGAGGAATTGAGCGTAAGGATGATTGCTGATTCGTCGTTAGCGATACTATGGGTCTGTGAAACATGGACTGGGGCAAGCGAAAATGATGTGATATACATCAAATCAGATCGGAAAGTCTCCGCAAAGTCAAGTAGGGTAGGTCCATCCGATTGAGAGCTGCGGTCAGACGCATAGGTTTTGTCGACCATAATACGTGTTTGGGGGTTGAGAGTAAACGGCTGGCCCTGTTCAGGGTAAAAAAACTGTACAGACGGGATCTGGGGCTTGAAGGCCGTTGCACGGGAGCCGATCATCACCGGTACAGCAGCAAGAAACTGGAAATCTGAGAGCCGCATTGCTGTTGGTGTGTGTGTGCAGCACTACGACCTGGCAATAAATACTTGCCAGCTAACACCCGCCATAATCCCTCACGCTATCATGATATCCAATCGCAGGAAACACTTCCAGCTGGGCGCAGTTTCAGGCTTTGATGCATGCAGGAGTGTCCATTTTCTCAGAGTAAACCTGATCGTGAAGGATATCGGACGTGCTCTAGATAGGGGATAGCGGCCTGGGCTCAGTGCAATGGTATGATCCCATGTTTGAGAGAAGCAAACCTGAGACTCTTACCCACTCATACCACCGAGCTTGCCGTTCGGAAGTGAACTTACATACGAAACAAGTCATTTCATCGATACAAGTGAAACCAGACCTGAAAAGCGTTTGAAGTTAAGAAGTTGGCTGCCGGGCAGACCCCTACGATACGAAGCGAAAACGCTGGTTGATGAAGGCATGGTCCAACAAGCATGTTGCAAACACAACACGGCACACATACTGGCAAGCCGTGCACTGCACCCACCAAATGCTATAGACAGTATTGAGCACCCTTTACACCACACGAGTCTAGTACTGCGACGTAGGGGACACATCATTCCACAATGGTCTGTCAGACACGAGCTGTTATTGGGCTGAGGAAATGAGACCATAGCACCCCATGGTCCTTGCTACCAAACTGGCACCGGCAAATGCCGGCAAGGTTCGCGACACCGTTAAATGGCAGGCTGCTGCCGGTCCGGAGCCTTAGATCTTCTATTTGCAAGTGTTCAAGTTACAGTTCATGCCGGTGGGATCTAACCCACTCAGAGGCATGCGTACATTCATCAATTCAAACCTATTCTCTGGCATGTACTCTTGCCAGTATACTTAGGTTTCTCGCTCAGCAAGTCGCCTGGAACCCAGCCAACCCTTTACTGGCCTCATGCTCAACAGCCAGAGATAAAACGGCGCACTTGTATACTCGCAGGAATTTGCATAGCCCGTTTCGGCTCTCTTTTTCCTGGCTTGCAACAATCCCGCCTGAGCATAGTAGAACTGTCCGAACCATTGCATGGTCACCCTCAGGGAACGCTTGGCGACAGGACCTTTCGACGTCTACGTCGGCATACGGGAAAAATCCGAAGAAGACAAGATGGATCTATCAGAGCCGGAAGAATGGAAATGTGTCGCATCTTTACCAGGATGGAATGCAAGAGGCCGTCACACACTCGGGAACACTGCTCGCAACCCGTGGCGGAGATAAAACCGCATGGGTCCGGATTGAGCTCGACCATGATAGTTATCTTTGCTATTGACTGGTTTCTTCGTTCCAGTCAAATCGGCAAAACTTAATTGATTGGCTGCCATAATGGAACATTGTCAGGATGTCAAATATTAATGCGTCCCATGGTGCCCTCCCGAGGCTGTTTTCTTCTCGCGTAATGTTTTCTTGAGGCTGATCCAAACTTTGAAGATGGATTCTCGTGTCAGCATCATATGACGACACGGCCACATTTTACCGTTTTACGACGGCGATGATTACGACAACTGGTCCCCTTTGTAACACTGTCAAGTTACGCGGTAACAGTATAATAACAGTAGAATAGATTGATGGGCAACCTTGCAGTGACTACCTTGATTTCGCTTTCGCTTCCGATGACCTTGATCTGAATTTGGAAACGCACTGCCAAGTACAGATGGGAATTCTCATGCCGGCTAAAAGGACATATGCTCGATAGACAAGGGGACAGGAGGTGGTCATCCCGAACGAATTTCGAGTACCGGCAGTGATGGTAAACTAAATGTCTAGGAAATTTCTGTGGACTAATTTTCCAGATCAGTGTATGAGACTGATCTTTCGACTTTAACCTCAAAGAATCTTTCCAAAAAGATTCTACCTGCCTATACTGTCCTCCAAATTTATTGCGTCGACCCCATCGGTGCACGGCGTTTACGAGATGAACTCGGTGAGATAGTATCCTTGGCCGGGTTTGAGTACATAATTATTACTGGCCTCTCGATGTCAATCAGATCATCCAATACCAACGAAGGCAAATCACCCTTTGTTCAATCTACTAATATGGGCTCGGTCTCCGAGTTGGTGACCGACCAATAGATGTGTGGAACCGACTACTGTCGAACCAATGCAAATTGAAAGGGCATACCACACTTGATACAATTTCGTGATCGTACACTACAGAGACTGTGTCCAGTCTGCCCGTTTCCAATCGACCATCTCTCGGTTTCTTACGCATTTCATTACTTTTTCCACGAACTTGAACCATTGTTTTTGTGAATCTGACCGTTCTGTGGGTTTCAATGAGTATCGCTCATTGCACATTACGAATCAGCCACCCACGATCATTATCAGGTCGATCTTCCCGTTGGGCGCGGTCAGAATACTGATGTCCTCTAGCGGGTTTCCATCAACGAGAATAAGGTCGGCGTAGTAACCCGGTTGAACTTTGCCCAGTTCATGAGGATGCAACATAAGCTCTCCACCCAATGCAGTGGCAGACAGGATCGCTTCCATGGGTGTAAAACCGAGAAGATTGACAAAAAGCTCGAGGTCCTGGTAGGAACTAAATCGTGTCAGTTTTCATCCGCTCGATATGACAAACCGTCCATACCCGTGCGGCGTCCATGCGAAGCTGATAAAATGAAAATCAGAATGTATAGGTTGATCAAGCGCGGAAACCTTTACCCATAGTCACCTCCTGGAAGAATTTTGATGCCACGTCTCTTCATTTCCTTCAGGGCCGCGATGCATATGTCCAATTCCCGCTTATATTTTCCGGCGGCAGATGCTTTGAAACCGACTGCAGGATCATGCGATATAAGTCTATCCCAACCGGGGAAAAATGTACTGTTGAATCCATACATTGAGCCTTCTCCGCAACCAACATCGATGAGTAGAGAATATTCAAAGTTGGAGCGACGTAGATCCGATCCTTCTGTGCTTCAAGAGCATCCATAGACTCGTCAGAGATGAACGCTACGTCACTTTAGATGGGATGGTCTTGCTGCGAGACAAATTACTCACAGCCATGGTACAGGATATCTACCCCATATTGGATAGACTGGCGAACAGCGTCGTCAGAGCGGGCATGGGAGCAAACACGGATGCCTCTGGCATGAGCAGCTTCAACACCAGCGGCAACAAGCTCGTCGGAAAAAGTACTATCCTCGGCACGGAGGTGCTCGAGGATTTCGTCGCCACTCATGGAGAGTTTGATCTAGGGGAGTATTATTGCAATCAGGGCGGCAACCGGAAGAAAAGGAACAGGAAAACAGACACTATCGACGCCTGCATCAGCTAACATGTTGGTGGCATTTATGATATCTTCGGGTGTGTTGACGTATGTAGTAATCGCTTCACTGAGAGCACCACCACGTGGTGCCATCTGGCAGACTCAATATAGGTTGTTCTCATGAGTGATTGGGCACACACCTCCTGACCATTTGCGACATAACGAGGGCCAGGGATATCACCCGCCTGTATTGCATTACGGATAACAACATCCATGCGTGGCTTGGCTGCAGCTGCGCCAACTAGGGATACAAGGTCAGTACCTAAAGGGGTTCGCTCGCAAGAGATAACGGGCATACAACACATTGTATAGCCACAGTCCAGGAATTGTCTCGCACTTCTAGCGGACAGGATCGTGTGTTCTTCGACGGGCAGCGCAGTGATGTCATCAAGAGTAGGTGTGTTTATCCAGGTTACATGTGCATGGGAATCACAGAGGCCACTCATAAGAGTGCGGCCCCTGCCCTCGATAACATGGACTTCTCGCAAAACCTCGGGTGCGATTTTGCTACCGACGCTGACGATCCGCTTTCCCTTGACGAGAACATCACCTCGGTACGGTGCCGTACCGGTAGAATCGAGGATGTTGACGTCAACAAATGCGACGACTGTGTCGTCATTGCCCGATCTAATTTCCACGCTAGGGATTTTCAGGCGGGGATCCGACTTGGTCTGGTCCAGCAATCAGTTAATGGAACGGTTAATCGATCAGCATCGTATTTATACCAGATCGACTCCTCGGAAAGAAGGATGATCAGGATCCCATGGTTCTCCCAATCCGTTCACATTAGCGCGTTTCGGCGTCTTCGAAGGGCCGTTTGGAGCCAACATCCTATCCAGAGTCAATCATCATGAGAGTTAAATCACCGTTGGGATCGAACCCACCAACTCGGAGGTACCCATGTACTACTTGCAGGGATTGCCGCCGGGTCCCAGCTAGTGACATGCATGTTAAATGACACATCAGGCTGACCTCTGATCAGATCGATTACTCACTTGTAGTTGGCTGGGAGTACACGTTGGACATCTGGTGCAGCCATCACTGCCAGCGAATTTCACTGGTGAGAGATAAGAGCGTATCTCTCATGCCTCCTTATAGGTACACGTGCCCAGTGCAATATTAGAACAATCGGACCTCCAAAGGTCTTATATGATTCTCCATATATGAAGGAGCACGTTTCGTACCTGATAAGTCAAATTGCGATTGCACCGCAGGTATCAGTCACTCCACTGTATGTGCGCCATCTTCAAGCAACTAGCAGGGACTGTAAGATACCCTATCATTTCTCAAGGAACACAATAACACCACATGTCCAATCCTGTCGAGTTGGTTATCTGAACACGCAAAGATAAC
This sequence comes from Pulveroboletus aff. annulatus, assembly GCA_038094595.1. Lineage (NCBI taxonomy): Eukaryota > Fungi > Basidiomycota > Agaricomycetes > Boletales > Boletaceae > Pulveroboletus > Pulveroboletus aff. annulatus. The sequence continues at coordinate 83,788 of JBBPTX010000028.1, read as the reverse complement.
CGCACGACGTGGAGCCAGCACATCGTCGACAAGTCGACAACGCACCAAAACTTGTCAGCGCTGGCAAATCAGCCACTTTCCACCGTAATGTGAAACGCAAGCACTGCACTCACGAGCAATGCCGCGTTTCGGGTGGAGTTAATGCTGAGTGCGAAGTATACGCTGCCTTTGCGCACCGAGATTTGAAACAGAGTCACCAAGGAATATTCTAAAGAACACTGGTGACACGTTTGCGGTCGAGTTCATGGGCGCACTCCCAAAAGGTCCCGGCATGTGCAAGGGAAAGAAATGCCAACCTCGATGCTTTGACTTATTGATACCGCCGTGTTGGGTGCGCCAGTAGCGCGCGAACACATTTGCGATGATACGGTACTGGATACATGCTCGCAGACCCATTGCTGCAGGATCAGATGTGTTTGCTTGTCACGACCATTTGATACCACAGAGTTGCGCGGCCAGGCTGCTGGGCAAGGTATTCACCTGGTCATTCCTAACAACAGTCACTTGGCCCAGAGTGAGTCTATGCACACGATGCCAACTCACCACGACGGCCGATCCCAGTATTTGGGAGTAACGATGACCGTTCAACCGACAAAGGCAGCATCATCTGGACGCTGCCTCTGAGGGCATGACCTCGATGGAAATAATTCGGTCAAGAGACCCAGAGTGTCGACGTCCAAGGAAAGCTAACGATGACCCGTGAGGCATCCACTGGGAAATATCGCCTGATCCACGGCGTATACCTAGTACCCCCGGCGTGGTTCGCGGGAGTAAGCGACCTCTATCGAGGCACGATCCGAGTTGGTTACGTTACTTGATTCCTATCTTGTCCTTGTCTTTACACCTGCGACGGCGACTTGGGGCTCCCTGACACCTCCGACGGAATCGCTTTGGCAAGTGGATCTGACAAGGTTAGGAACCCGTATAATCGTCCGGATAAAAAAACTTTACATTGGATGATCCAGGGTCGTTCAATGTGGCACAGGATCAGCTGAGAGCGGGCAACAAGGCAAGGTCCCTCTGGAGTCTGGAATTCCATATCTGAGGTAACCATGGTTGCATCCACTGTAAAAAAGCTGACCAACATGTTGTCCATGATTGAACCGAACTGCAAGCGTACATTCGTGGTAGACGACAGCCACCACATTGCAAGGCCATTCCAAGATGGACTCGTTCGGCCGCGTATAAGAATAAACGGGAGATGCCAGGATGTGCGAGCTGCCTAGAATAGCGATCTTAGTGTGATCACCTAAATTGCTCCACTGCCAAATTCAATACGTCAAGGGACGTTCTAACCTGCCTCTCGGCCCTTCGGTAAGTTTGCCTTCGCCGCGCAATGGAAAGCTTGACTGCGGGCGGTCCGTCGGAATACAAGACAGCTCAGATCGCGTACACACTCACCTCATCTACCCCCTCTTCGGATATGACCGTCTTGATCTCACGAGGGTCCCCAACGAAACGGGTGACGGATTCCCCGAGAAACCCATCGAGTACAAACCGGGTAAACTGGCAGTATCAATCAAGTAAATGTCTTTCCCAAAAGCTAGTCCTGTTCCAGCATCGATTGCGTTCCATATAGCTATATCCATTGAACCACTGGCAAGTGCGACACCATATTCAGTCAGCTCCAAGGGTTGCAAGCGGTAGTTTACTCACATGTGACACATGGTGTGTCCACGATCAAAGAATGTGCAAGGACTTGCCGTGCTGATTGTCCCAAGAATCGTCCAGGAAAACTGGCTAATCGAATCAAATGACTTGAACCACGCTTTAGCGAAAAACTCGGAAATGAGAACAAGTAATGCATACCTTACGGGACCACCTATCAGCGCACACCGCTGTTTAAGGTTTCTGGTGGGTAAGATCCTGATGGTTCACGGCCCATTGATCAATCCGACGCCACAATGAGTATGGACCCCCCGTCGAATCAGAAATGTTGGCATTAATAAAGGCAATTTTGGATTCTTGTCCCGTGCGTTTGATCGGGAACGACTTGAAACTTTAATACATGAATTTCCCTTGATCTAGCCTGAACAAGCACATTTGTTGATTGTCCTAGCAGATCTGTGAATTTCTCACCCGGGCTGCGGATGCTGCACTTACGCAGAAGAGAGCGGGCATCAACTCCCACGAACCTCAAAGAGGATGACAAACGTACTTGGATCCGATATGACTGATAGTTGGCCAGGTAGTTGTGTTATTCATTTTCCCTAAAGATAGCACCGGAAAGAAGGCCCGATTAATGGTCACCCCGTTGGGAGTGCTCTCCAAACAATGCCAGCAGCGCTGATCCTGCGAACGAAACAATCTAACGCAGGCTAGACGTTCTCCCACATCAACTTCATATCAAGCTAGGAAGTTGATTGAGAACGTCACTGATGGTAGGCAAGCGGCCTCTGCAGCGCACCGAACAGAAGACTTGGCGCGTTCCCGTAACGTCGGTCTTTAAGGACGAAGAATAAAGCTACCGAGGTGGGTACTTTGCGCCGCTCATGAGAGTGGCACATGACCATGAAGCTCCACGAGGACTCTTCTATATAGAATACCCAAACGTTGTCGGGAGTTATTTTCGGTTTGATGCGATAGCTTGCGCGGTGAGCACGTTTAAACCAAAATTCCAAAGTTGGTAACACCATGGTGTCGCCGTTCTATAAAGTTTAAGTCAATTCTCAGGCCACTTGCCTTTGAGACCAAGCGCTTGAAGGGTGGATCCGTGCGTTGAACGTTGATCCTTGCTTCATCGAGCTGGTGCGAAACCAACAGTTCGAGTCCATCCCAAAAGGGCCTGCCATGTTTCAGGGTCGAATCCAGTATACTGTATTGGCACGTCGTGCATGCTCCCCCAGAGGCGCTAGTATCAATATCTTGTTCAATCACGGATTAGTGGGTGGAGCGCCAACACCAAACTTGATATAGAAAGCATCTGGACTGGCCCTACACGTAAAGTCGTTACGTTTGACCCGGAGGGTCATGGATGAGCGGTCGCATCACGATGTGACCCACTGAGCGGTAATGAGATCCTCATGATTCGTAATCGTAAATTATACGGAAGGTTAGTAGGGCGGCGTTTGACGTACACGGTGTGGAAAACCAGTTGTGATTGGGCGCGTTCAATTGAAAAAGTGTGGAGCGCGTTCTGTAAGTCATCATATCAGGGCACGCGCCGGCGAAACGATGGCTGAAATGGCCGGAGCTTACCCTGCAATGGTCATGACTTGAGGTATGGCAAATCCGGTTGGTAGAATGGCAGATAACACCAGTTCTTTTGGGCATGGTCGAGGAACAGGGAGAACCGCGGTCGTGGTTCAATCTAAGGCTGTCCTTCTGAAGCCGGAATGCCAGTGTCATACGATGCGCCGTGCTCGCTTGCCAACAGCACTTCTAGCCCGGGCCGCACTTTTGCCTTCACTCGGTAGAACGATGTTTGGCGGTGAAAGCAGGCGAACCGGGTCTTGGCAGGAGACATCATCGGGCCGAAGATGGACCATGGCTAGCATTGAAGTCTGTAGAATGGCTATGACAATGTATCGTTCGAGCAAAGTAGTACTTGGTATGCAAAGAAGAAGCTTGTCATGAAGTCAAACAAGGACAAACACCTGCTCGACGTGGTCCACGATGTACAGCACAGTGCCTGCATTCCGCTCGCCGTCGCCCTCCTTCTCACAGACATCGCTCAAGCTCGACGACTCGTCCGACAGCGAACTCGGCTACGCGCCGACATCGGCCCCCGACGAGACCGCCGGGTCGCCAGGCCCGTCCAGCGCGGCGCCAACCGCAGAACAAGGCGCCGACACTGTGACATGCCAATGGGACGACTGTGGCATCGTGTTCACCCACCTCCCCACGCTCATCGAGCACATTCACTCCAGTAAGTATCCCTACACGCCTATCCAAGACATGACGCGTACTGTCCACCAGACCACATCGGCGTGCACAAGTCCAACTACACCTGCGAATGGGCGACATGCAACCGCCGCGGACTCGCGCAAACCTCGCGATTTGCACTCATCTCACACATCCGTTCACATACGGGTGAAAAACCGTTTATATGCTCTCGACCAGGCAAGTCGATCATGCATGGTGTGGCAGGATCTTGATCTTTGTAGAGTGCGATAAATCGTTTACGCGCTCTGATGCGCTTGCAAAGCATATGCGTCTTCAGCATAATATGCCGCCGCCGCCGTCCGGCAGGGGTGGATCTCGCAAACGTAAGCGTGGGGACTCGCCTCAGCCGAGTACCCCGAATACAGCACCCACCGAGCCACCCTCGGCATTCAACACGTTTAAAATCGAGCCACGATCACCCTCCGAGGCGGGTGCACCGGGTGGCGATTACTTTGAGAATGCGGTTCCCCAAAAGGAGGAACACATGGACGACGTGTTGGAAGACGAGGAGGAGGAGGATGGGATTCCGCCCCATCTAGCCAGGCTGATGGATCCCCAAACGGGACTCATACTTGGACGCTCGCCCGCGCTCGTCCGATATGTGATTCAGAAAGCCAAGTGGCGATATGCATTGGAGACCCATGCGGCGCTCATTGAAGAACTGAGGTGGGTCGATTCTACGACCGCCAAAAGTACTGACCTCACGTGTACACAGAGTGGTACGTGCGCAAGTAGGGGAAGAAAAGCTGAAGAAAGAGGTCATGTTGGACGATCTGATCAAAACCATGTTCGGGTGAGTGTGTGCGACGTCGTCGTTGGGCGCTTGATGCATTGTTCCCAGTGACGAAGCAGCGTCGTCCCTTTTGCTCACCACTGGTCCACCCCCTCACGATTACCCGCAACAACCAGGATATATGCAGCAGCAACCGCATGCTTTGCATAACCAGCACTACCACCAACCACACCCACCTCCATATGCACCGGCTCAGTACCCTCATCCTGTATAGACATGCGTATTTGTTCATCTATCTCGTTGATAACGATGGCGGATCAAAAACCCACTCGGACGTGATCGAGTACATTTTAGAACCCGATCTCGTCAAGTGCTGACGTTGTAGGACCACGCAAATGTAGCTTGAACGGGGGACGACCACACGGCGCTCCAAGACTTCCATTGCAAGCTCAGAGCCGTTTAGTAAGTCCGCGGATGGCCGTATGGATAGAGCCCGTGTCACAACTCGGGTCGGATACACGGCTAAGTGCGGGCATGCGGCGCAAAGGTGGGAAACCTTGCTGGGACCGACGGGGCGGGTTGTTCGCTCGCTCGAACGAGGCTAACACTATTCAGCATGGCATGAGCCATGTGTGAACACGCATCATGGTATGGATAGTCCATGGTGCCACGATGCACTCGTGTGGCAAACCTCGCGACGATCGGAAGATTGCGATTAACTGCGTGCTGCGGACCTTGTCCTTGTGAAGATCGGAACATGTCGATGGAACGACTGGATGGAAGAACGTGCTGGGTGATGTATCAAGATTGCATTTTCGCGGGTTGCTCGTCTGCGCCGCAGCTCGGCCCTAGCGCGTCGCTGCGTTTGGTGGATCTACGCCCCGTGGCTCAGGCCTGCTTGAGCGTGATGACTGATCGGAGTGGGACACGTGTCGTGGTGTGGTTTGGTGAGACGTGGTCGCCGATGACTGGTCGTCGTAGGGCGCGCGGAGTCGACGACTCCCCATCGCGCATCTGCCCATTGCAATCTCGAGGGGCATCGTCAGCACGAGTGTGGGGTTCACAAACGTTTCCCATCAGTCACCACAGTGATAGTCGCAAGGTTGGCAGCATGGACGCCACCGACGTCGATCAGTTGTCCTTGTGAGCTTATCACACAATGCACACGCACATGGTTTCTTGGTGACATTGACACGTGCCCCTGAAGGTGGTGGGATGTTGTCCGACTTGGCGAATACGCCCGCCGCATACTGATACCGTGGAGGCCTACGGGACCGATCCCGTCGTCACATCACGGTATCATGGCATCCATAGATACCCAGTATCGATGGTACCCTGTGTAGGATACTACTTCAAGTAGGCTTGGCAGGGCCATCCCAGCATGTACACTCGACGATGAGAGGGGTGTGTCATGGCCAACGTCAACGATGCCGGACCGTCGGACGATTCCGACACGAAATGGAATGTATCGTTATGGACGTTTCCACAGGCCTCCATGAGCCTGAGGATGGTGGACGTTTCCATTCTGCAAGGATAAGTTTACGCAGCGTAGATGACGATGATGCGCTCGTGTGGGATTTCCCGGTCGATCGGCCGATGAGTGTGTCTGCCTTGGCCGCGCAGTGGCATACCGTTCGGGACTCGGAGCATGGACAAAAGAAAGATGAAACACATCATCGTCATCATCGTCATCAATATCCATCTTCTTCTTTTTCTAATTGGAGCACACGACGGATCAAACGGGTAAAGAATAGAGAACCACCACCTTTTCTGCGATTCGAGGCATGTATACATGTATAGATAGATCCATTCGGGCGACCGTGTGCATGATCCTACGTCCACTCAGGTTTCATTGCGCTGAAAAGGAATCTTGACTGCCACCATTTTTCGGATGCGTGCGCAAGCGAAGTGAGAAAGGTGTTCATTCCGGTTGCGCGGTTCAGGTGCATGCTCGCTCATAGGATTCGGATATGGTGTAGGTGTATGTATTTCGATTTGGGTGTGTCGTATGCCCGCGTTTGTTAGGTGGGGACCGAGATGATTAGGTTTCACAGGACGAAGGCAACTTATTTTGACAAGCGTGGGGGGGATGAAGGATGAGAGGTGAGATCTACGGATTCTGTAGAGGAGGTTCTCATGGTCTTCGTAGCGTACGTATACGCCGTGCACGTCGGCAAAGAGGGATGGGGGATGTGCCAGCGCAACTGCGACGCCGTGTGTCCGTCCAGGTCAGACGAGGGGTTGGGCAAGGTTTAAGAAGGTGCTTCCGCGAGGCGTCGAAGCGGTCAACGTTTTTTTTTCGACATCCAGTGCGTTCTGATCATAGATCTGGGAAAAGCAATGCACGGGGTCACGTTTAAATGGTTGCTTCTTCGGGCCTCGAGGTCAGGGTCGCGGGTGCAGGACACGGGCGAGATAGCAGATAGTGAGTGGGCAGATACGGCCCTCGTTTCAGTTCATTTCGAGGATGAGAGAGCCCAGAATATGGAGAGGGTTGGCGAGCGTGACAGTGACAGGCAGGAACGCTCCACTGTGCTGGGCCGAGGAACTCGGGCGATGGATCAAACGAATAGTGTTTCAAACGGACGCTGCGGCGAGAGAGGGGGCGAGGAGACCACGGAAGAGGACTAGTCGTCGTCGCCGTGTCAACCGAGTCGATCGGAGACATCACGTGATGTTCATGATTGGGTTGAGAATGAACGGACGAGATGACATATGACAAGAGAACATCAGATTTCACAGACGTGCGGGGCTGTCGCCTTGCAGACCAATCGGAACGGCCGGAACAGGTCGCGAATCGGGCCGGGGTTGTCCCAGAAAGGCACCTCGATGGATAGGAGAGGATCACGACATGGGGCGGAATTAAGAGAGGAACCGGTATGTGCCGTGATGCCGAGTGGTTGTTTGTGTATATTTATTGATGATCGGACTGTGTACGGCATGACTCCCCATTTAGCAATCGGAGTTGTGATTGGCCAGGCAGGGTGGTGTGCTAAATAGGCCACGACTCGCCACTCTCTCTCCCTCCGTTCGACCATGGCGACACAACCCATCGCATGCCACAACGACGTTCAGAGCTACTTTCTCGGTTCTCCCCTCTCATGGCGTGCCGGCTCATTCGGGAGTCGCTTCTATCCCGGCTGCTCTCCCGGACAGCTGCTCGGCCCCCTCGAGTAAGCCCCGTCCATCCACGCCGCCTCCTCCTGACCCCCTTCCAGCCCCAGCGACTTCAAGTGTGCAAAGCTCTCTTCTTCCCTCGAGAGCGATCGCGGATCCATCCTCAACGCCCTCTCCACCTTTGAGCGCGAGGACGAACTGGTGCGTCTCGGCCCCACCCTCCCTGCCTCGCTCATCCCTGCCCAGTGTCGCAACTACTCGTGCTGCGGTCTCCAGATTGACGATCTACATGCCCTCGTTCAGCATTTCGAAGAGGTCCATGTCCTCGTCGTCGACCAGTTTGGCCGTCCACAGCAGCAGTTCCCCGTTGCCGCCTTTCCAGCAACACTCCGTCCCCAGCCACCTCTGTATGCCCTCGATCAGAATCCCCACCTGCCCCCCACGTATCAACACGGCGGATTTGACCCAGACGACATGGAGCTCGATGTCGATCAGTCTAGCTCCCCCTCCTCTGGCGTGCCCTCCCCGCCCGATACGCCCCTCACAACGCCCCTCTCCTCCCACCCATCCCACTCCTTCAACCACATCCTCCCATCCGCAAAAGATGGCTCGCCACGCTCTCCTGTTTCAGCGTTTGATACAACGACCGTCATTCCGACGCGCTCCGTCCACGCCCACCCCATCGCACCTTTCCCTTCTGCTCGGAACACCATCCCTAATCTGTCTAAAAATCCCGACCCCTTCAATGGCTATGCTGGCTATTCCGATTACTCATCCTCCATGCCCGGCACTGTCCCTTCCCCACCCGCTTCCGATGACGTACAGCCTCCCGTCTCTCCCGTTAGCGAACCAAACAGCCCTTACGGCTGCATCCCCCCTGCCGTCGTGTTCTCGACCGCCAATACACCCACCAACACCCCTGCCGCTTCTCGCGTACCCTCGCCTGCCAACTCGACACGCCCACCCGCACCCTCGATGGCGCACGCGTCCACCGAGCCGTCCTCTGGCAAGGCCTCTTCTTCGCGTGCCAACACGACCCTCTCCCGGCCCGCATCGTCGCTTCTCCTCTCCAAGCCGTTCCGCTGTCCAAAGCCAAATTGCAACAAGAGCTACAAGCAGGCAAACGGCCTCAAGTACCACATGACCCATGGAAGCTGCAACTTTGCACCGCCAAAGGACCTCGAGCAAGTACAGGCGCTGCTCGCAAGCAAGCGCTCGGCGAGAGAGGCCGCAGGCGACGATGACAATGTCATCACCGAGGGTGAGTTGCGCGAGGTCGAACGCGAGGCAGAACGCCGTCTCCGTCCCTTTGCGTGTGGCGTCGGTGACTGTCAACGGCGGTACAAGAACATGAACGGTCTCCGGTATCACTATCAACACTCGGGCGACCACGGTGCGATCGGTCTCGCCTTGCTCGCCAGCGGACAACACGAATGCCTGCTCAACACCCACGGCAAGTCGTCGGCTACCAGCTCACGGCAGTCGACACCCCTCGCGAGTGGCCAATCGACGCCCGTCACCGGTCAATCGACGCCGACCTATGCTCAGCAGTACCAACAACAGATGATGTACACGTCTGCGCAACAGCAATACCTCCGGGTCCAACAGCAACAAGCGATGCACATGCATGCACAACTCACGTACCCTGTTCTCGACACGACCCGTTGACGCGTTGCACGTCTCTGAGCGCGATACCCCCTCCCATTGTATTTGGTCTCTCTCCACTCTGTACTTGCTCCCTGGATGTGGGCTCATGAAAAGTAAAAATTATACATATTGGGCATCTTGGCTATTATTTGTTCGCCACCGTTTTCTCTCTCACTGTTCTCGGCCTCCAACATATCCCAGGTCGCTTCTATCACGTGTTTTTCCAGGTGGCTGACCGTCTCGATCTTCCTGGGACTACCCTAGACATGGAGATCCACGAACTGAGATTGCCGTGTGTCTCTTTTTTTTTTTTCATCCTCTCATCATTTTGTGCTAGGCCCACTCGTTGTGTTAATCTTGCCTCGTATACGTACAACACGCATCATCATCATCATCACCATCTACCTATGTCACCTCGTATTTACCGTCGAACTGATTGCGCTGGACTGCCCTCGTTGCTGTTTTTTTTGGTGTATCCTCGTGGATACAGCTTATAGATGCCTTGATGGTGGCGACCGCAGTGACCGTGCCTTGTTTTGTGTGTGGGTTTCACCGATCAGAGGGCCATGTTTCATTTGCGAACACGACACGACATGTGCCTAGGAATGGTCGTCGAGGGGACGGTAGCTCCGAGGTCCCACGTCACGACCCATCCTGAAGCGACACCCATCGCCCGTCGACGAACCCCCACACGATGCCCTTGGGGAGAATGATCGTCTTGAGTGTCGGACACGCCCGATGCCACGACGCTGCAATCTCGGATTCGTTCTCGGACGAGAGCGCGCCGGGCGCCATGAACGTGAGGTAGCGCAGCGCTTTAAAGTGCACGAGCGACGCCGCCGTCTCGAGCAAGAGCTCCTGTGTGAGATACAACAGGGTCAACACCAAAAAAAAGCCCGTATGTGGGACGCACGTGGGTGGAGTGACGGACAAAGACGACGGCGTGGAGTGCTTCGAGCGTGGGGAGGCGTGTCGAGATGTCGGTGATGAGGGCTGCGGGCGAGCCGAAATCAAAGGACATGACGGTGAGTCTGCGGAGGGGGCGTGTGGAGAGCAAGAGGGCGTCGAGGGAGGAGGCGGCGTCGCCGGGGTAGAGGGACATGGAGACGCTCTCTACGGGGCGACCGCGGACAAAGTCGGCGGTGAGGTGCGGGGAGGAGAGGACGGTGCGAAAGTGTTTGAGGCGGGGGAGGGCCTGTGGGGGGAGGGGAAAGGCGTGGGCGGGGTTGAAGCCGCGAAGACAGATCTCGACGACGTGGTGCTGGGTTTCGAAGAAGCGGGCGAGGAGGGGTTCGCAGCGCATCGAGGTGGTGAAGACGAGGAGGGAAAAGGCGCATCCTTGGAGGATCCAGGCGAGGTGCGAGGGAATGTCGGTGGCGGAGAATTCGAGGCCGAGGTAGGACAGATGGTGGAGTCGCTGGAGGGCGCGGTGGAGGAGACGCAGAAAGTTGGCGGTAAGAATGTTGTCGGTCCATTCGAGGTCGAAGCGACGGACGAGCGGGGGATAGAGATCGTTGCGGGCGAGGGTCTTGACGAGGCGGACCGACTGCTTTGGCGACACGTCGATCAGCGTGCGATAGAGCACCCGGGCGGCGAGGTGGTGAAAGACGGCGTCGACGGTGAGCAGAGGGACGAGATCAGCGCGCGACATGTGGGCGAGAACGAGCTCGAGCGTCTCTGCGGGGAGCATCGCAAGCATGGAAACCAAGACGAAACGGTTGCCCTTTTATTACTACTATTAACTAGTCTTGTCCTTTGGAACCAGCCCCTCGGCGATCGCCTCGAGACGCTCGCCCTCCTTTTCCATCTCCTCAATCAGTCGACGCTCAGCAGCCTCCTGCTCGGCCTTGCTCTTGCCCCGCATCGCAGCCCTGTTGGCATCCATGCGCCGACGGTACTCGCGGTACTTGTCGTCCGTGCCAAACAGGCGGTCACACCAGCGGAACGAGGTCGAGTAGTTGTTGACAAACGCCATGTGGTGGAAATCATGGTGCTCGGCACCCGACCAAAAGGGAAGTATGTGCTGCAACGACCAGGGAAAGTCTAGAATTATACTCAGATGCCGTTCGTCGACGCGTCAAGGACACTGACCGTAACCACTGTGTGCGTCAATGGCTTGAAAGAGACGGAGCGTGATCCAAATGTAGACAGTAAAGATGTGCAAGTTGCGGGTAACGTAGCAGTAGAGGATGGGGCCAGCGATCGTGCCCGTGCCGAGGATAAACACCTCGGCCGGGTGGGCATACTCGGCGGCGAGACCAAACGGTGCCGAATACTTGTGGTGAAGCTTGTGAATGTGCTTGTACAGAGGTCCCCAGTGAAGGGCCTGGTGCGCTGGGCAAATGTCAAAGAGGGGTACCACGAAAACGACGACAGCGTACCAAAGTAGTGAAACATGTCTTCAAACACGAAAAAGATGGCAATTTGGGGAATCATGGTCTGCCAACTCGGAAAGGGTACTTGGTAGGTCTGCATGCCAAACGATTCTGCCATCGGATGGAACAACCAAATCTACGCGTCGCGTTCAGCACCGCATGGTCGCAGCAGCAGCACAAACTCACAGCCGGCAACTCGATGGTAAAGTGGGAAAAGAGGACCTGCTTGGTGCATTCCCATTGCTCCGCCGCAGTGGGAACCTTGTTTGGTTGGAGCTTCCACCTCTGAAAGTATGGCATAGCGTCGATGATGATCCATGGAACACAACGGCCAAAGTATACAATCTGGGATACACGTGAGACGACGTCCGACAAACTGGCTGCACTACTCACTTCGTGCAGCAGGAAACTCATGAGACCGGTCGCAACGATGGGGTTGTCTATCCAGATATACCATGCAGCCCAGAACTGTTCTATCCATGAGAGCTTGGCGAGGTCGACATGGGCGTACAGCTGTTGGGCCGTCTCGTGGGCAGCAGCGGCCACCGTCGCGTTGAAAGCCATGGGGGAAAAGAAAAACGAAACACGGACCTCTCTTTTTAAGCGCAAAAAATGAATTCCACACGGTGAACCATGGCGTGACCAGACAACCAATCAGGATCGATTATGTCATTCTGTCGTGACTTGTCCTAGGATATGCCGGGAGCCGATGATGTCATGGCTGTGGCTGGCACACTTAAATATGACACCTGCCTCGCATCGCCGCATCTTTCGTCTTTCGACATGCTCTTGTTGATCAAGAACAAACACGCCTCTCTCGAGAATCTCCAATGCCCTGCTGGCGGGGTACCCCCTGGTGGAGACAAGCTTAGCTTACAGAGCCTGAAGAACGCTGGCGTTCCAAGGGCAGTGTCCATGGTACGCGTGCCCAATTCTTTTTTTTTCCAACCCGTCTGACGAACCTACGCTGCAGCCACAGCTTAACCGCTTCGTCAGTGCCGACCTTCAGATCTTGAAGCCTGGAAAACGTCTCGCTCGCAAGGTGAAGGAGGACCTACGGTTTCTGTTCGGCGGTGCCGCCTACAAGGAGCAATTTCATGTTCCCTCGACCCCTGAGCACGCGACTGCACCATCGCAAGTCGGCACACCCGGTTCTTGGGCCACGTCTACCATCTCTGTCCCTGCGCCTTGGGATGGTCTGACGGAAGAGGACAGCTGCCACCGTCATTGCTTAGATGCTGTCTCCCAAAGCCAGTTGGATTTGGAGCGTCTACTTCTACGACGCTCGGCGCTCTCTGACCCGGCGGTTGAGAACGCGAGGCATGACTTCTGTCAGGTGCTCGTACAGCTGGTTTCGGATCATTCTTCCGGTGTTTACTCTTCGCCGCAACGAGAGAGTGATCCGGGAGCAGCTGTACGAGCGCCTGACAAAAGTCGGGTCCCGTCTTCTCAATCAACTCCCCCGACGTGTATTGCCTCGCTGATTTCTTCTCCTGTCTGTCTCTCTGAGACCGTAGCAAGACCTGCACAATCTCTCCAGTTTTCAGACGAAGATTTCCAGCGAGAATTTGATGCCTTTTCGTTCCACTCAAGCCAAGACGAGGAGTGGACTTCCGAGGTCGAGTCAAGGAAGCAGAATGTCTTCGATCGAGCATTGTCAGACATGAAAAGGGAGCTGGCCCTCCCTATTCCAAGGCTTTCTTCATACTTCTCTGACGACTCGCTTTCCAATTCCGTCACACATCCAGCATCTCACTCCAATGCGTCTTTCAAAGTCGCCGTTGACAACACTTTCAACTACCTGGCCAACCTGGAAGACAGCGTGGTCTTGCCTCTCGAGTTGCCGATGACAATTGACGTTGATGCGACTATCGTTTCACCCTTCCCCGATTCCGTGCCCTCGAGCCAGGCATACGACCTCATCCCACAAGTCTCTCCAAGTTCCAGGGCGGCGCATATTGAAGATGGGACCGACAACGCCTTGAAAGAACCTCCCGTCTTTGTACCAACATATCTCACATTGATTGACGAGCGCGAGACCAAAGCGACCGCCTCCCAACCTATCCTGGGAAGACCTGGACGGTCGCCCGAGTTTTCGGACAAGGATCTTCAGCGAGATTTCTCCTTCCACTCAAGTCAGGACGAAGAGCGGACCTCCGAGGTGGATTCAAGGAAGAAAAATGCCTTTGATCGAGCACTGTTGGACATGAAGAAAGAGCTGGCCGTCCCTATTCCAAGGCTTTCTTCATACCTCTCCAACGATTCACTCGCCGATTCCGCTGCACAACAAACGCTAGTGGATCCTCACACGTCTCACTCCGATACATCTTCGAAAGTTGCCATCGACAGTTCCATATATTTGGCCGACGTGGAAGACGAGGCAAACGAAGACGACGAATCGGCCGTGGTCTCACTTCTCGACTCCTCCATCGACCAAGACGTTGACACAACTATTGTTTCACCTTGGCCTGCCGAATCTGTACTTTCGAGCCAGACTTGCGATCGCACCACACACGATGCCAGCGTCTCAGGTCCAGTCGATGTCTGGCAAGAACTTGCCACCCATGTACCAACACTGCTCACATCCATTTCTGAAGAATCGCTCGCAGATGAGTACGAGATCGAAACGACTGGCCAATATCCTCCGCTGTCTTTCCTACACCCCATTTCCGAGTATAGGAAACACGCGCAGCGCCGACGCCTATTCGCAACACTTCCCAATTACATTGATCAAGTCGACTGTGAACCTGTGGTATCCGAAGGTACAGAGTCTTCGGAGGCTTCCTTTTTCACAACTACGGACACGGTTGCCGATCCAAGCTTGTCGTCTGTGGATTCCTCCAAAGTGTCTTCAAGTTGGGGGACTCGGACGCTTCGAAGAGTAGGAAAGTTTGCAGATCTAAAGGTAGGCCATTGCAGTAGGGCTTGTTGTAATCATCGCTGAGCATCTTTGCTAGAACCCGATCGTCCTTTCAACGCTGAAGAGTATGTCGTCGATCGAGACACTATGCGACACGACTTCTCTATACAGTGAAGCCCTTGCTCTGAAGTCTCAACATCGACGGCTTCGGAGGATTCCAGGATATACCAATCTCAGAGTACGTTTCTTGATCAGATCATTTATCCTTGCTTGGTTGTTAACTCGCTTCGATCATCCAGGAGGCTTATGGCAGGACGATGTCAGCTGAAACGCTACCTAGCCTCTCCGATATGCAAGGAGATCCCTTTGGTTGTGAGGCAGGACTTGTCCTACTTTTATTCGACTTCGAGGCTCAAAATTTTACAGGGACTGGACTCGGACCTGGGGAAGATTCACGAAACGCGGCCAGTCTCTCATTGTAATCTGCCTGCGAAGAAGGATTCATGCAAGCCACCGATTCCTCCGAGGCCTCCTGAACTGTACTTGCACCGAAAGAAGATTCAGCCTACGGTTCAAGAGCCCCCGCCTCTGTGTTTGCGCTGCGACCCGGCCTTGTCGCGTCCTCTTTGGTCTTGCGCCAAGATCACACGATCAAACGTCAAGCGGGGTCGAACTCTCAATGAATCGACAAAGGCTCTCAAGAAGCGTCTTGATTCTATTCGTATTGATCCGGAAACAATTCACGGCCATCCTCCCCAGAGGTACGCTGTGATGTATTGTTTGCCAGTCATCGAGCTCTGATTTGGATATTTTACACAAGTCGGCAATGGTTCCCATTCGTTGTGTCAGCCAACGAGATCGGAAAACGAAAGATATCAAGGATATTTTGGAAACCATAACTAGTGAGGCAATCACCGGCTTCTTCGGACAAGAACGTCCTGTGACTTCGATTCTCTTTCTACGCTGTGCTGACAGTCGAAAGTTCGTTATCAGTGTCCTTTGAGGATACATCTTGTCACCCAGGGTAGCGTTGAGACGCCGGCCAGAGCTGGCGATCAGCTACAACCGGGTGCTTGGGTATCTGAATCAGGATGCGACGTATCACCAGATGTCTCTTGTGATGGGTGAGTCTGAACCACGTGTCTCTTTTAGGCCTAGGTTGACAGTCGATTGGTTGTCAGTTTCATCTGAGGTTGCTTGTTGACACCTGGGGTAGCTATTGAGACGCCCGCTAGAGCGGGCGATCAACTATGACCAGGTGCGACGTGTCACTGGATGTCTGAATTGAAATGCTGCTCGAACGTGATACTCTGGACGTGACTGTTTCGGTGAAATGGGAAGATGCACTATGTGTATCTTGTAGGCGGTGCAGCAAATTTTGTCCTTGTATTAGTAGCCAGTAACCAATCAAACTGGTACCAAAGTGCGAGGAGTGAGCACACCCACAGAGCTGTTCTCCATCGATTAGAACCTCACGATCAAGTCGATCGAGCCAAAGTCTGAAGCTGCGCCCAGGTGGCCAACTAGACAGTCCATCCAATTGGTTGGCAAGCCATCGATTGGAAAAAAAGAATGGGATACCATGTCTGGCGTCAGAAATCAGCACCCCAGGATGTGTATGATGGTGAAGATGATCATGAACCCAGGGAAGAGGGCCACTGGCAGATTTATTCAAGGAGTCACAAGCTCATATTTTTTCGGGGCTCAAGTTTGATCCCACCCGAATCGGCGAAATGCGCACAGACTGAAGGGTACACGACGATTGTGGGTCGTGTTGCATTGAATTTGACTCGACGCCATCTTCGTGCACGGTGCATGCCAGCACCAAGTTACTCGTCGTTTGCATTTTGACATGCTGGTCGCCTGGCAGTGCTCCTAGCCGTCAGCATCCACTGGCATGTGGTACCTGCTTCGACGCGGACCTGTTGGAAATTTGGACGGCTTGCAGGTGGCTGCTTCAGGCGTGAAGGCTACTCTCGGCACTGCCTAATTTCAGTCGACTGCAATGTTGTTTAGGTTGTCGATCCGGGTCGTCTGGGATCGTCTAGAGTGTCTATTGTGTCTATATTGTACCACACGATGTTTGGCACGCTGTATGGATGTCAATTGCCAACAGTGATATTGAGACTACAGCACTTAATTTCGTTACTAGTACTCCGGATTCCCCGGGCTGGAGGGCATTGGTGCAATTGCTACGCGTCCCCAAAATCCCATGCCACGAGTGGATGCATATACTCGTGGTCTCCTTGTCGTGCCCCGGCGTTGTGAATTCTTGGATCTGGTGTGGACGGACTATAAGCAGCACTAACAAATCCGAGTCCAGCCACTTTGTACGGCCCATCGGATCGGCCCGATTGGTTCGACGATGCGGGAAAATCAACCTGGGAGGCACTGCGCGCGGGTCTCCTCCAGATCCCAGCATCCCCCTCCTGAATTGTAACTGTGACTTGTGCCAGCTGTGTTGACAGCGAACTTAGCACGTCGGTAACCCTCCTGTCCTAAATGGAATTAAACCTTTGATTAGTTGAATTTGTGCGGGTGGTCCAGTGGCCAACGGTACTAAATCCTAAAGGTGTCGAGAACAAGTCAAGTCCTCCGACCCAATAAGACTTGCCAAAAACAAGGCAGGTCCGACAGCAAGTGATGTCTTTGCACTCAATGACATATCTTACTGCCGGACGCACCTCATTTTCGATATGACATCCATCCATCCAACTTGAGCACGCAACTTGAATACTACTTCTTCCATGTTGATTATTGATTCATCTGCAACAAACTGTGAACGAACTAAAGAAAAGGCCATGGACTCACCCCAATTTTGGTGGCGTTCAACCCGACTATCCCAACATCCCATCGTCTCATCGTCTTCCACACCCTCGGATCAACTCTCACCACGGCCCACCAACTCTTCGTCAACTTTCCTAGTTCCTCCGTCGCCCCGTCGTCATCTCAACCCCCATGTCGACTCTTTCTCGTCTTCCGATCCTTCGACTCTGCCAACTCCACCATTACCATCCCTAGTCAAAGTGTCGATCCGTGTCGTAATTGTTGGCAGCGCGTGTCGATCTGCAACGAATTGTAAACGAGAAAATAAAGACTAGCGACTCACCCCTCAACTCGACAGTCTCGACCCCAGCCCCCCATCGCCTTCTACGCTCTCTTGTCGTTTCTCGCGACTCTTGCATCAACACCTCGCCCTCGATCGTCCCAGCTCCTCCATTTCCACGTTGCCATCTCAACCTCCATGTCCACACTTTCAACTCATCCCACCTAGCACTTGTCGATCGAGGCGTCGTTTCAAGTCGTGATCGCTGCCAGTGCATATAGCACTCATCGAGATCTTGTTCCGCATCGAGATCGCAGAGGTAGAAGAGTCGTCATCTTGCCACTGTCGAGATGGTCGTCAAATCGTTATGAATTGCATCTCGGCCGTCCAGAGGTATGTAGCAACTCGTAGTTCATTCGTCCCTTGGGGCCAAAGTCGATGTCCGGCCGGTTAAAAAGCCGTACAATAATCGTTCCCAGAGCTTGTCGCACTCGTCGGGGTTCTCGCCAAATGGTCCATCGTACTTCGGCTGTTCTGAGAGAGCACTCGCGGCCGAACTTCGTTCCATCCCATATATATGCCGGGGGAACCAAGACCGAACGTTGGCCTATTCGGGGATTCGGAGCATCTCGCGTGCCATCGTTGTACTCTTGAACTCGGGGTAAACCAAGAATGTCGAGGCATGTTGGGGTTCCGTCATTGTCCCAATCGGAAAAATCGAGTAATGGCTTCAAAGTTCCCGCCAAATGGTCGACCGTCGCAGGTAGGTGGTACTTGCTGCCCTCTCGTGTGCTGAGCGGATGTGCCTGGAAGCGAACTTGGACCTTGACTACATATCGGTACATTCGGGGCATCTCGCGTGCCATTGCTGTCTCTTTCGACTCGGGATGAATCAAGGATGTCGAGGTATGTCGGGGTCTAGTCATTAATTGGCCATGTGGTGAAGGTAGAGTCGAGTAATAGCTCTCAGTGTGGCACTCGTCGGGGTGCTCGCCAAATCGTCGATCGCATGTCAGTTGTTCAGAGATGGCACTCGCGGCTAAACCTCATTTTCACCTTCTCGTAAGTTGGGGTCGGCGAGCCTGGGGGACGATGTCGAACATTGTCCGAACATCGGTCCAATCGGGGCATCTCGCGTGCCATTGTTGTTCTCTTGAACTCGGCTTGAAGCAAAGGTGTCGAGGTACGTCGGGGACCACTTTCGAAAATATTCGTGTAAAGATACAGTCGAGTAATGGTAGTTGTCGGTGGTCGCAGGGGTCCAAGTACGAATATGAGTACGAGTCATCTTTGGGCATCTTGTGTGCCGTCGCAGTTGATTCAGAGTAAGAGTCTTCTTCGCACCCAAAGGTCGCAGACCAGGTCAGGAGCCATTGGTACTTATTGCGATTGACGGATTGTCGCGTGCCGCTTCTTCTCTTTGGGAGGCGGGTCAAGGTGCGTTCCACATCAGAGGTGGTGGGGGTAAGAGAGGAAGGAGACGGGGAATGCGTTGAATTTGGATGGGCTTAAATACCCACTCCGAGTGGTGGCTGACAGTGTGGACGTCCACACTCGGTTACAATCCAGGCGGTGGCGCGTCATTGATTCATCCACACACCACCACCATTGTTCAGACAGTCGGAGCTGAAAAAAATGCGTCACCTTGAAGACAAAGCAGTCCACATTCAAGTTTCTTTGACTCGGGAAATGGACAATTTGGCATTGGAACATACGTACACGTGCTTGAACAAAGCAAGATCAAAGCGGCTGTCTTCCAGTTTTGAAAGACAATCGGGTCCAAGGGTCATGCCACCCAATCCCGGGCCCGAAGGCCACAGACCCGTAACCTCTACAGCGTTTGGGCCGCTAGCACGGTGGTCTTTGGCAATGCCGTGCCAGTGTATGCGTTTTAATGAGGGGCTCTTGCCAGTGAGACTCAAGGAGCCTGGCTGGACTTGCTGGACTTCAGATCTGGAATCCAAGTCGCGAAAATTCTGTACTTCGTGAGTCAGAAACTCAGGAAGACCATGTCGTATAGAGACTCACCATGATAATGCTATGTGCGAAACTCCGATTCAGAACACTGCCACACGGATCGGATAGGTTTTTTCTACAATTTGGACATTGACGGTTATCATATCGATCAAGAAAGAACCCGAATCAAGTCATGGGCGGAAAATGGCACGTTGACCTCATACCTGAACAATCATCATGCTAATTTGTTGGTGGTTGAGATTCTCGGTCTGGTAAGTGTCTTGGGGAGTTCGTTTTGAGAAAGGAACCTGAATCGTGCCAACTCCATCAGCTCATGGCTACTGGTAATGCCACAGTCTGGTGGACCGTCGGTAAGTTTGACATTGCTTATGGGGACATTGTTCCCATTTATCATGACACAGATACGTTACAAGAGATTGCAACTTGTAAGCGTGAACATTGGTGCCGAGGCCCTGCCAGCGCATCGCCCGCCTAGACACCCGGATTAACCAATGAATCACCTTGCAACTGGTCCGTATGCATGGTACACGCAGCTTGTAGACCGGAGGACTTCGGTGAGGCAATTCGCCTCATGATCAAGATCCTTTGGCGCTTCGTCCCCCAGGGTACCCAATTCGGTCGTCCTCATTATTCAACCTCGAAAATATCCCTCAGCGCTCGATACAAGTAGCTAGGACCTTGATGAGAGCATTCGAACGGAAGATCTCGATGAGCTGATCATTCACCTCAGTCGAGATGCACTAGCGCTCTTCCCGCCAGTGCATCCAGAGGTCTACGGTTTCGACCACCCTTGCATGTAGCATATTTGTTTATTTGTTTCTCTCATCGCTGCAAGTTCAAGACCAGGTGGTTCGTCCGATCGAGTCACTAGGTCACTCCTTATCGTGGGAGTCTCACGTTTGCGGTGTCTGGAAAGCTGAACCGAATAACATTGTCTAAGTACTATCATGATCTTTAGTATTCCGAACATCATGCCATCATGCCATGGGGACTCTCAAAGCCGGAAACCACCGGGGTTTCACCCAAGAACTTCAAGTGTTTCATGTAATCGAGTATCATGACGATGCCAGTGAGGGTTTATTGCGTGTGTCAGCTGGCAAGTATTAATTGCCAGTGCCCAGCAGCAGAGAGTTGCCACTAGTAGCGTGCTGCATCAATGCGATTCTCACATTTTCAGCTCCGAGTCCTTGCTACTGTACCAGTGGTGGTCGGCTCCCGCGCAGTGACTTTCAATCCCCAAATCCCATCCGTACAATCGTTCTACCCCGACGAACGAGGACAGTCGTTCACTCTCAGTCCAGGGACGCGTATCCTCGTAGACCAAACCTATGCATCTGACCATGACCCTCAGTCGGATGGACCCACTCTTCTTGACTTCGCGGAGACCTTTCGATCTGATTTGATGTACATCACATCATTCGCGTTCCCTCAAGTCCAAGTTTCACCTGTCAGTTGGACTCCTAGTTCTGATGACGGATCAACTATCTTCCTTACGCTCAATTCCTCGAGCAATCATACGCTCTACTCAGGCACACCTACACCCGAGGCTTATGACTTTCTCATTTCAAGTACCTCCTACGTTATATCGGGATCGGGGTCTATCGGCGCATGGTGGGGAACACGAACACTGTTGCAACAGCTTGTGCTGTCCGAACCAGGACACAATGGGACATATACCATTCCGGCTGGGAATGGCACTGATAGTCCTGGGTGGGAGGTGCGAGGTTTCATGCTCGACGCAGGACGCCATTGGTTTCCAGCAGACTTCCTTGGTGAGTCTCTCTCCATCACAAAAACACTTCTGACAGACGCCTTAGCTGAACTCTGCACTTATGCGTCGTTTTTCAAGATTAATGAATTCCACATTCATGCTTCCGACAATGTCTGGATACCGTCGTTGTTGTACGGCCCTGGTTGGCGTTCGCTATATGCTGGATTCCGGTTTCAACCACCACAAGACTCGCCGATCGTTGGTCTTGTCCCGCGACGCAACGAGTCGTGGAGTTCCACTACCTTTGCTAATTTGCAATCCCATTGCACACGACGTGGCGTAACCGTCGTGCCTGAGATCGATACACCTGCACATTCTCTCGTTATATCGCAGTGGCAACCCCAGCTGATGCTCAACGGGACACCCGACCTCTTGAACCTTAGCTATCCTGAAACCATACCCACTATCCAATCGATCTGGACGCAGTTCCTTCCTTGGTTCTCGTCCGCCGAGGTGTCCATCGGCGCTGACGAATACTTGTCATCGTTTGCGGATGAATACATCTCGTTCGTCAACGAGATGTCATCATTCATCCGAAAGACCAGTGGGAAGGGCATCCGTGTCTGGGGCACACACGAACCAAGCAACACTTCCTCCATTTCAACCAACGTGACAATACAACATTGGACCTTCCCCTCTGGCTCGGTTCCTATCGACCTTCTTCGCTCTGGATATCGGGTGATCAACTCTGAACTGGCGTTCCTCTACCTGGAAGGCAAGATTCCTGGGGAAAGTGGCCTCCCACAGACCCTTAACGTCTCCCTCCTCTTCTCCGGCGCTAGTGTGGAAGGCGGTGGATGGGCTCCGAATATATTTACCGCAAGTGATCCTGCAAACAATACAGCCTACAATAGTGCAGGCATCCGAGGGGCCATCTTTGCACTCTGGAACGACTGGGGGCCGAATGCCACAACACCTCTAGAAACTTATTACCAGCTATCGGAGTCTCTCGCTGTGTTCGCGGAGAAGACCTGGGCGGGATCTGGGGTCCGTGCGTCACAGCTGACAATGGAGGAGTTCGAAGCTGCATATCCTCTACTTAACGCCCGTGCTCCGGGGCAGAACCTCAACCGTGCTGTGGAGGGGAAAAAATCGGGTGATGTTGTATTTGCGCTCAAAGAGGTTCCTTCGTTCCCATTTCACACTGGCGTCGAATCCGTCGGTCCTCCATACACACTTTCATTCAGCGTGCGACCTTCTGCCAGCGATGTTCAGACAACGGGGGACGTTACGAGAGCGGAGCTGTTCAAGGGTGCCGATTCTTCGCTGTACGCGTCCTCTCTCACCTTCTCCTCCAATGCGGAGTACTACCCACTGCCTCCTGCATTCCAAATGAAGCCAGATGTTTGGACCAACGTGACTGTTCAGGCAACGCGGGATTCCACACTCGCAACTGTCATCCAGGAAGATGGCCATACACAGACATATTGGTACCAGACCACTCTAAACATATGGGGTGATTATCTCACGCAAGCCAACATGTCCTTTGCTGCACCATCCGGGACCGTTGGCAGTGAAGGGTTTAGTGGGGAGATAGCCAACGTCGTGTTGCGTATCGATTGAGTATCAGTCAACATGTTTCTATCAGGGCGACCTGAGGTAGCCCCAATGAATAATGTCTGTTACTCGGTTCCTTCTGATTGGTTGCTTCTCGTGGGTTTTCTGCCTCTCAGATGCTTTTAGGGTGGGGAAGTGGCTTTTTCGTGTCTTGTCCTTTGACCCGCATGACTGTATTATCTCAGTTGCGCCTCCCCCTCCCCCACATGGATTGACCGTCCAGATAGACTCGGCGGTAAGCACTTCTGATTTTCGCTTCTGATCGCCTGATAGGATTTTTTTAGTGCTGCCTTGCGATGCCGGCTCCACTTGTTGTCCGATTCCATCCTGTGTATCAACCCCAACCCGGTTTCGGCAGGGATGATACTTATACACACCCACAACCCCACGATAATTAACTATACAGCAAGCCGATGTCCGTGTCTTTGCAGGAATATTCCAAGCGCTCGATGCGATGCTATTCAACCCTCCATGCGATTCAAAAGTGAGTGTCAGACTGAATGATCCACGGGTATCTGTTCGGCTCATGGGGTTAAACCGATCATGGTGACACTGCTTACTGAGACTTGTCACACAGGTGATCGATCTTACCAAGCTGTAGTCCCCTGAAGTACTCAGGATGTTCACATCGTGAACCTGCGGGACCGACCTTGTATGGGAAACCAGTTCTGTTGTCGATCGTTACTGAGCGTGAAAAAATAGCAGAGCTGGCTGTATAAGAATCCGCATTTTGTGACATGTTTTTTCGGTATTCACCCGACTCTCCTGTGTTGTATGCCCTCCCCTGTCTCCTTTCAGCGGCTTGCCGCCACTCCTCGCCAGTCATCCAACGCAACTCTGGTCCCTGCACCCGGAATCCAAATCACGATTGCTTGCCCACCATTCTATGTGATCCCATATTGCAAAAACCACATCTTCCAAGATGCGCCACGCATTCGTCAACTTCCTTGGATAAATGATCAGTCGTCTTACTCCAAGGCAGTGCCTGTATGCAACGCGTGCCCGCACTGCTGGCGATACCCAAAGCTTCCAGACCACCGATTTTGCTCCATAGCGTGCAGTTTGTCTGCTGCTCGCTCTGCCCCGGGACTGATACCACTCCCACCATATCACGAACTGTCCATCAAGAGTATGTTTCGGTTGTCATCATTGCACACTATTATTTTACCTTGGTATTCCTCCTTCATAGTTGCGACTCAATTCGTGCATTGTTGGGGACCAACACCTCCTCCAAAAGTCCGGGGGGTCTACATGATTCGTTGGTCTGAATCATCGAGAAAAAGCTTTGAGCAGTACAGGTGAAGCGCTCCCCCTCCTCCATGTATCTCCCATGTGCTGATTTGAATGGCCAGAAACGCTGTCGAGTTCCGCAGAAAATTCGAGCGTTTGGGGTTTTCCCCGGGGAACGAACAAAAGCGGTTTCGCAGTACGATTCGCGCATGCAACCTGGGCGAAGAGGGTAATATCGTACCGTGTCAGTACGAAGCGTGCTGGCTATGTGAGACAGTCCGGGTGGGGTTCGAACCACACTTGGAACGGAAACGAAGCGTGCCCTGGTGCGCTTCCATTTCTCCGCGAACAGCCACCTTATCTGACTATACTGGGTGCTACAGGTATGGGTGTGGCATTCGACTGGGTGCGGGCATCTATACCAGTCATACGTCTGCCAAGTGAGAATTTCTTTCTAGAAATTCTGATACCACTGGGAAATCTAATCCGCAGTTCTAGGGCCGACAAGTATGCGAAGAATATCCATGATCCTGATTCGACCGTCTACGCGATGCTCGTGTGTCGCGTCGTCATTGGCAGACCGTATCCTATGCAGCAAGAAGACCCGTTGATTAAGCATCCACCTCACGGGTACGACTGCGTGTGTCCCGTCGACTCTCCGCTTGACTGCGAATCTCACTGTTATCTTGTTCTTTCCCGCCTGTGGATTGTTAGGTATATGGACAACCAGGTGCCCAAAGCGCCTTTGCAGAAGACGAGTATGTGGTATATGACGCTGATGCGATCCGCGCTGCATATCTGGTCTTGTACGAAAGGGCGCCTGGGTGTTGATGCGTCTTGTATCCATGGGTGCTACGTCCCGTTCGGCATCCCCGGGCCGCACAAGTGTTATTGTCTACCATCACATTGCGGCTCAGATGCGGGATTGCGCATCATCACGGACCATCAGAATTCTCTTCTACGACTATATCGGGCGGTGCGCAAGTGCGGGTAAATTGATTCCTTTTCCTCAATACATAGTCAGTATCAGAGGAGTAGGTAGGTAGAATATGTTGTTTACAAGATATTCGTTCACTTCATTCCAAATACCCCGTCTCATTAGATTTCTTATCTTGCTTGCTGTGTCGTTTTCGCTTTCCGCACAGAATATACTCATTACGTACTATACTGTTCTCCGGGTCGTGTGAGCTCAAGTCGGATACAGATAAGGCAAAGGAGATAGCGTTGATAAGCCTGAAGTCAACCCGTCGCAAAACTAGCAGATAGCTGCGGACCAACTTGAACGTCATGAGTTACTTTGCAGAGCCGTCGTGGCATCGAGGTGCCGCCCCACGTCAAAGTTGCCAATGTGAATTCCAGGCGTTTTTTCCCCCCTGGACCTGATCCCACATTGCTGTGGTGATCGGATATCATTCGCTGAGTCGGTTCGGATGCTCGGGTTCGGACGCGCTAGTAGCATGTCACACCGGCATGTATTGCAAAGCCGTCTGGAGACGTGACACATGTCCACTGTAAATGTTCTGGCCAATGGCGAGTGACCCGACACCGCCGAGGACAATGTTGCTGTAGATTTGTTTTGTTGTTGTTCCAGCAAGTGCGATAAGCGGAGGGCGAACTGATCAAACTTTGCTGTGGGTCGTCTGACCGGTGGCAATTTGCAAAGGATCGGTCGCTGCATTGAGGTTCCAGTGTCATCGCGATCACTGCGCGGGTCTATCGAGTGGTGTCAATATGGTGCTGTGCTTGTTCACGAGCACGTCATCAGGCAGACAATGTACTGCGGTCGTAGATAAATGAGAGAAACAACAAGGGAATTAAAATTCGAAGTAGCTGGTGATCCGCCTGAGCTAGTTTCCCAATGTCGGTTCCTCTGGGCAGCTGGTTCCCCACAATCGGGCGAATGGAGGACTGCCACTTCAAGTGGCTGAATCACCAGCAGTGCGTGGCGATAAGCACGATAAGGGCACGCCGGGTGTCGCAGGTGGACCAATTTGGAATGACGTGTGTCACGTGACAACAGCCAGCCAATCGGATCACACGGGGTCACTGTTACGTACTCGCGACTTTAAAAGAGACCCGTCCCCAATCCGAGCCTGTCTCGCCCCTTCCTGACGATGCGTGGTCTTACTACCGTCACCCTCGCCTTGGCTGGCCTCGCAGCACACGCCCTCGCCCATTCCGTTCCTCCTCCTCTTTCTCCCTCTGCACGCAGAAAGACGCTCGGTTTCGGGCCCGACCTCCCACACGCCCGCTTCACGCCCACTGACGCCCACTTCTTTGCAGACATCGACCCAACCAAGGACGCCTTTGCTGTCGCCCGCGACTTCCTCGACCAATATGACGACTACCAGGCTGGTCGCGCCTACGTCATTCGCCCCGACTCATACAGGGACCCTGCTACGGGGGTCACCCACGTTTATGCCCGTCAAATCATTGGTGGCATCGAGGTAGCCAACGCACACATCAACCTCAACATCAAGGATGGCAGGGTGCTCAGTTTTGGTGATTCCGTGCGTCCGCTCTCTCTTCCGTTCCGCTCGCGTCTGATCCATGTTGGGTAAGCGCAGTTCTTTGCCGGGGATGCCGCGCAACATTCCCACGTTCCCGTCCACCCGCATGCGCATCACTGCGCCCAGCTCTCCTCTGCCCTCGACGTCCACCGTTCCCTTTTGCAGTCCCCTCTTGCATCACATGATCGTGCGAGGGTCAATCATGGACTCACCAATTTGGAGCACATTCATCTTTCGAATTGTGCCAACGTTCCTTCTGTCTCGTCCACGGCGCATGCGTCCGAGATTGACATGGACCCGAGGCGGCCCCTCTTGGCTTTCCTTGCGTCGGCGCTTCCAGAGAATCACCCCGACTGCAGCTCCCTTGGCGACAGGTTGGAGGAGCACGTGAGCGACATCATCATGACGCCAGAGACGCATCTTCTTGGTGACCATGCCTCTCTTGGCATGTTGTTGTCCAATGTACCTGGCACAGTTGGTGATGTCAAGGCCCGCATCGTTTGGGTCCAGGTTCCCACTGAACATGGCGTCAAGCTCGAGTTGGTTCACCGCGTAGGTCTCTGATACTCTTTTATTTCCTTATCTGACCTGTATTGCGCACAGTTTGAGGTAGAAATGGAACACAACTGGTACGAAACTACCGTTACGACCTCGATACCCCACCGCATCGTTAGCGTCGTCGATTGGGCGAGCGACTCGCCCATGCCAGTGCCTATCGTTGAGGGTGAGCATAACCGTCTTTGTGTGCACTGTTACTCATTAGGTTGCCCATTGCAGATGATCGTCTTCCCAATTTGGGCGCATTTATTCCTCCTGGGTCGACATTCGACTCGGTGACCTCGGCGCCTATACAGGGAAGTGGAAGGAGACTGGGCAAGGCTCTCGCTGGAAAGGAAGGCGAGTGCATATGTATATGTGCTATGCTTTAGTTTTGGTCGACTGACATCTTCTCTGCAGGGGCCAAGTCATATGCGCCCACTCCCAAGAACCCACCAGTCCCCCATCTAAACAAGGCGTCTTATCTCGTTTTCCCATGGGGCGAAAACGACCCCGTGGAGGCTGCGCAGAGGAAATCCCTGCGTCATGGTGCACCCGGTTCGTCTGTCAGTCATTTTCATTGTTGACATCTCATGTATCCTTCCAGGTGGAGCCCAATACCCTCTGGGATATGGTAGAGAGGCTGTCAAGGAATTGGGCGACACTCTTGCTTCTCCTGCTGGTTGGCACACCCTTCCTTGCCTCAGTGACCCCACCTCTGCGGAGGACAAGGCTGCTTGCAGTGAGTGTTTGCCCGTAGACTACTTCAAGTGCGTACGAGTGACTTGAATCCCAAGTCGGTTCGTACTGGCGCACCACCAAGACAACATGGGGCAACAATGTTTTCGCGCACGAGAACTGGGATGGCAGGAATGCTTGGATGTACAATGAACGTCCGCTCGGTACGTATCCATCCACCTCGTTTTCTGAATGCACTGGCTCACTCCAGTGTTAGCCGAAATAGATTCATTTACATACCCTTATTCCCCTGTACCAACGGACAACGAACATGACTCAATAGAACAGGCGAGGGCGCATATTAATGCAACTGTCACCCAACTGTTTTATACCGCCAACATGGCGCATGATCTCTTCTATCGGTGACTAATATACTTTATTTTCTTGCTCGTTTGTGCTGAACGATTATTAGTTATGGCTTCACCGAAGTCACCGGCAACTTCCAGCAATTCAACTTTGAGAGAGGCGGTGCAGAAGGCGACGCCGTGATTGCAAATGCACAGGACGGAAGTGGGTTCAACAATGCGAACTTTATGACTCCCCCTGATGGACAGAACGGGTTTGTACATGTTCACGTGTGTTCTCCACCGTGACTGACTATCTTCATTCCCTTGTCCAGTCGCTGCCGGATGTATCTTTGGAACACCGATTCGCCCTATCCAGACGGTGACATGGAGGCTGGCATCGTCATTCATGAACTGTCTCATGGCCTGTCTACACGTCTTACAGGTGGCCCGAAGAACTCGGGATGTCTTGGCTGGGGTGAGGCTGGCGGCATGGGTGAAGGCTGGGGAGGTTCGTGTCAGCATCTGTTCTTTCTGCAGGCAACTAACATTTCGTAGATTTCATTGCTACTTCAACCCGTTCCACCCCAACGTACTCGGATTATCCGATGGGTGCTTGGTCCGCGAACCGCGTGGATGGCATCCGTAATTACCCTTACTCTACGGACTCCAAGATAAACCCATCGACCTACGAGACCCTCGACAAGCCAGGTTACTGGGGTGTCCACGCAATCGGCGAAGTCTGGGCCGAAATGCTCTGGATTGTGCAACAGCGACTCATTGCTAAATATGGTTTCTCGGAAACGCTTTTCCCTCCTGTTCCTGATGCCGATGGGGCGCTTCCGCCCAACGACTTTTACAGGCCACAGACTTTCAACCCGCTCACAGGCTCAGCGAACCCTCTTGTTCCCAAGCACGGTAACACGCTGTTATTGCAACTCGTGATTAGTGGAATGAAGCTGCAGCCTTGCTCCCCGAGTTTCTTTGACGCCAGACAGGCGATCATCGAGGCTGACAAAGTTCTGACAAATGGCGAGAACTTCTGCGACATTTGGGAAGGGTTCGCGGAGAGAGGCTTGGGTGAAGACGCCGAGGTCGTTGGTAGCACTCCGTGGGGTGGAGGAATGCGCACGAACGTAGGTTACTGCCTGTTGTCTTGTTGGCTTTTGATTGATTCGTCACAACAGGGCTTCCGGGTTCCATCTCAATGTCGTCCCGATCAGCCAGAACCTGAACCGGAGCCAAACCCATGGCCTATTCCTGGTAATCCTGATGATGATTGCAACATTTTCCTTCCCTGGTGCTTTGCCAAATACCTATTCGGAAAGTGGATTCCGAAGCTCCCTTGGGGCTACAACTATTACTATTAATTGCGCACGTGGAACGCAAGGATGATTGGACGACTACCCGCATACGATACCATTAGATGACTACGTGGAACCTCTGCACGGTAGGCATGATCAGTCGTGGATCCTGTTGTCCTCCGCACGCCATATAATGTCCTCTGTTCGCTGTCTTGCTTTCATGTCGACTTGATCTAATGGTTTAATATGCGCTAGTTTTAGTTTTTCCTACGGCCACTCTACTGTTCATGATTATCGAGTCAATGTAAATCAACTCTCCGAGTCGGCCCGACTGATTATCGATTATTCGCGACCAAAAAGGTTTGCTTGGTAACAGGCGAGCCTGCTTCGAGCTTGAGCCCAACGTTCCTCTCTGCCACTATCGACGCTAACACCAAGGACGCTCTCAGGCTCATCCGCGACTTCCTCAGTCAATACATGTCATTCATCCTCACTCATCCCGACTCGTACACCCTGGCAGACCACGCTTCGGGACCTCCATGCCAGATAATCAGCGGGATCGAGGTGACCAACGCACGTGTCAAGGAGTCTGAACGTCGAGTGAGGCAGGATGAACTTCCTATGTGGCTGGTCATTAAGCAAAGCAAAGCATGTCTAGGGCTTTCCTGGAGGACATAATCCTCATGCATACCATTGTACTCATTGGCTTCTCTGGTCCAGTCCGGTTCCACCATCTGCTTCTATCAAAGTCAGTACCCCTTCCTCCCTCCCTCGCGGATCTCAGTAAGGTCGACATGGATCCACGACGGTGATCTCTCCTCGCATTCGCGCTGCCAGAGGAGCCTTTGCAACGTCGTCGTAACTCCTGACATGCATTATTTTAGGGAACCATGTCTCGGTTGGGATGGCGCTGTCGAATGTGCTGTCAAGGCGAGCGTCTCTGGATTCCGACGGTGTCAAGTTTGTGTTGGTTCATGTCTTGCGCTTCTCGGATTTTGTCGGTTTGTTGGAGCCTAGTTGCTATGCAGCGACTTGTCTCGAGTCTCGACTGAGGCCATCGGATCGCTGGTGGGCTAGCGGAGATTGCCGAGGGTGAGTGCCGTAGGGCTCATTCGTAATCTGCCAGTGTGATGTTCGGTTTGGTTGGTCTACTTGTGTTATCCGAGTCGCCAGTGGCTAACGCCGTTCTCAGACTTTATCGCTATCGTCGTCCGTTCGATCAACTCCACTTCTCGGACTACGTGGCCGCTTGGGCATCCAACATTATGAATCCATTGAGGTCATGATGCAGTGGGCGGCACTGCCTGTGTGGGCCATTCAATGGGTCTTCGAACTCCTTCCCCCCGTACCTGATCTCAATGAGACATACTCCCCGACTCTCCTGCCCAACGACTTTTATCGAACGCGGACATACAGTTTGTACCTTGGTTTACTGAACCCCCTCGTTGACGCTACGTTATCGCATGGGTCTAGCGCACCGATGTCAGTCGAACAGTAGGAATGACATTTATTAGTTTGTGGGTCAGTCGCCAGGGTTTTCGAAGTTGCAGCGTGATGTCGACCCGATGGTTCGGACAGGAGCCCACACTGAAATCCGTGTTTAACGACAACCGTGTGCCTTCCCTCCTCTGTGCCCTGGTACGCATTTGTGAAGTGGGTTCCGAGATCGGCCCCAGTGGGGCCACCATGACCACTGGTCGTACAAGCGGATCTGTACCTGCAAAGTTATTCAAGTTGGGTTATTGTCATCAAGACCATGCCGTCGTTGCGGTGGCCTGTTTGAACCCATCGGCACCGCTGCCCTAAAAGGTCACTCCAGAGAAACCATCATAGTATTGCGTACTGATATCTCATACAACGGACGGAAGCATCCGATTTAAAACCAAGAGACTCGAGTTACTCGACAGGAATATCACCGTCGGACAAGGCTAGGACCTGCAACGGGCAATTCATTCTCCACCATCTCTATCCCTCCTCCCTCCCCTCGTCTGGCAAAGTAGTCTCGAACAAGAATGTTCCTCCTTCATCCCGGTTGCTATCCATTGATGAGAAAGGAGCAGGTGTACTAGTGTCTTCACGTATGGCTGGAACGCGTGCGTAGAGTTCCCGCAGAGACATGACAAGTCGAGGGGAGAGTGTGACTAGGGGGATATATTCTAGGATTACTTCTAACATTGTCCATTTTGATTGGGGTCCAGCAAAGGCCACAAAAACAATGACGACGTAAGACAGAATGCTATCCATGGTCCACCGTTAGCATCGTGGCATGGATAGAGTAAACAGGTGAAGTGAATGCCTCAAGAATGAACTGGGGACTTACCCAAGAAAATAGAACATGCCATCCCTTGTGAGAAGCTTCGTATAATGGCCCAACTCAACCTGCTTTGTTGCTCTATACATATGAAGCGACTGCCAGACAAATTGGGCCATAATCAGCAGGAACATGAATACACCAAGAATACCCTGGATGATGAGGATTGTAATTCGCGTCCAAAGTACTTCAGAATCATCTGACTGGACGCAAAATGAAAAATCAAGCACTTCAGATTGAGTGAAAGTCGGCCCTGAAGGATTGCGAGAACGTGAATACCCACTCTGCTATGGAGGACACACAGTATAATTTAAGTTATGTTCACGTACCCATGGACTTCACGGCATTGTCCAAAACAGAAGTGACTAACAGTAGGATGATTTCGATGACATAGATCGTCCAAAGGGCGCAAAGGATGAATTTTCTGAACCTTGATTCCTTGTACAATACGATACGGAGGATCATTGCCACTACATCGACCAACATGAACCATCTCATCAGAAACGGCTATGAAAACTCACAATCTGCAGCACCAAGAAAAAAGTTAAAAGCCCATGTTCCAACGCCATATACAATCTCGCCTTAAATAACTGCCGTTTAGTACCATGTAAATATAAAATGAGGGCACTTACAACTATTGATGTTATTGGTCGCTCGAACTCACATGAACCAGTAAAAGAAAAAACACGAGCACATACATCTACCAAAGTCAGTGCGTTTAGTGTACATCAACCGTTAGCGTACGGAATTACCTTGACAGGGCCAGGTAGAATAGTACTCCCACCTGAGCTCGACCATTGAAGCTGAGTCCATCAAGCTCGGGATTTTTAGATAAAACCCACCAAGAGCATAGGTTCTAGAGCTCCGGTCACAATCAATTACCCTGAGAGAAATATAGACGTACATAATAAAACATAACCCAGGATAACGAGCCTGGAGGTTAACAGCAGTTGGTCCAGCTTTTCCACGTCCTGGAGATGATGGTGAAAATACGCACCAGAACATATAATGTAGACAACCATGTCCACGGGTTGCTCTGCGTCCTCATCAGAAAACGTGGTTTCCCTGATAAACATGGCACTCGCCCAGATATGCTCTATCTGCAGACTTCATCAGCCGGGTGGATTTCTCGTGCCAACAAACGTGGAGCATACCTCATCTGTAAAAGTAAGCACTGACAATAGTTTATTTGATGTGAGCGTATGCAGGTAGGCGTACGACTTACTGTAATCATACTATACAGCAGCGGTGATGATAACAACTGAAAAAGACGGTAAGATTGACTGATGCAAAGCAAGATGGAAACAAGAATACGAGCCGAATAGTTGTTGAGCTGAATGGCGGCGACTGCTTGCTGCAGAGTGGAAGCCATGAAGTCGTGCAAGGTGTATTTGAGACGCTCGAGGCCAGTAGAAGAGGAAGAGCAGTTTTAGCCAGTGGGTGGCGAGCAGTTATTATAGTAATGGTCCAGAGTCCAGACAGGAGAGAGCGTCCCTGAGGCACAAACGTAGGGTCCAACCGAAACGTTGATCATGATGGGGCGTTACACTGGCTGTGAAATCGAAGCAAGCCGCATCTGGTGAATACCAACAACGCAGCATGTTTCGAGTCTCGAGAGAAGTCGATACGAACCCAGGTGGTTGAAACTGTCTCGTAAATGTGGTAGAAGCCTCGACGAGCAAATAGAGGGGGGCTGGGGCGTCGCAAGAGTGAGACGAGGCGGTAAAGATTAAGGCAACTTTGCACGGCATCAAATGAATGGATTACTCAGAAGAAGCTCAGTGGCTTGCTACTTATCGACGATCCGATCATGATGTAGCGCTCGCCGCTCGGAATTTAGATGGGCGTTATGCACAACGATTGCCAGTGCCGGTGGCGCTCCAAAAGACGCTTGCTCATGCAATTGTGGTTGAAAGCTGTGGCATATCACATACCTCGGGCTGGATTGATCATGGGATAAAAGTTTTTGGCGAACTGCTAGCGGTTTATCACAGACGCCAAAGAAGCTCCTAGAAACTTACTTCATCTACGTGGTACTAGGGTACGTGGTTCGGACCTTCCAGTGACATTTCCCCACGCCCGGTTCGAGTCTGGACTCTGGACCCGACGTTCCTTCATTTTATCAGTATCGACGCCACTAAAGACGCTCTCTCTGGACTCTGTGAACTTTCAGCCAATATTTAGTACGATGACACAGGCTGGTCGCACCTAGTATGCATATTGTCGTCCATCGCCAGGTGCTTGATTTTGGTGATTCGGTGATTGTGCGTAGAGGACACTGTCGTACTTATATTTTGCCGACTTGCCAGTGCTGTGCGGATGACGCGTGACGTCACGAGTTTGGTATGCACCGATTGAGACTGTCAGCCGCTCCTGTGGGTATATAAGCCCGACCACCACTGCGCTCTTCTTCGCCCAACATCTTGTCTTGTCTTCCTCGCCTCTCTCTTTACTTCTGCACGACGGGCCCTTTCTCTTGTCGTCGTTGTCTCGCTCGTTCACCGCGAGTGGCGACATCGACGTCCAAGTTCGTGGCGAGTCGTCCAAACGGTCATCCCGCCCGCCAACTCGTCGTGACCACAACGGTCACTTGTCATATGTAACTTCGCTCCTGCCACTCCAGATCATTTACTGACGTGTATTCTTCAGGTGAGACGACGCGCGCGGGATGCCCGCATGGAGGATCGACGCGATTGCAGTGAGCTTTGTGCTTTCTCTACTTTCACTCCACCCGCTGAAATATTGGATTATAGGCTCGCCACCGCCTTTTCTCTTCCTTGCTAGGGCCGCGCGTACAAGAACCGGCGAACGAGGAAAGGTGGTTGCGAGGTGCCGTGTGATTCAAAACCTGGCTGACCGACAAGTGTGATTGTGTTCACTGCACGCTGCGACCATCTCGACGTCCCCACTGGCCTCGGCGATGACCGCTATGCGGTGAGTTTTTTTTCCACCTTCGCCATACGAGCTGACATGCCTGAGCCCAGGTTTGCTGCCGCCCTCTTTCTTCCTCGCTGTGGCTAAGCACATGAGAACCAGTGAATGAGGAAGACTCGCTCGACGCGTGTGATCGTGCTCATTGCACAAAGCGACCGTATCAACTGTCTGGCCAACATCAGCGACGATCACTGTCTGACGATACGCCCACAATTATCCGCCCCCCAAGATGACAATCACGCGGAGTAGTTGGCCGCGCAGACTACTGCCTGTGTGACTTCAAGAACCTCAAGACGACATTCCGAAGTTATTCGCTGACCTTTTTAGGGCTTCTCCACTGTCCTCTGGTCCGCGAGCCACACGACCCCCTTTATGCGGGATCGACAAGATCACGGCATAGGACGATGGTCTGGTTCTTGCGCCTTCCCTTGCATCTTGGTTGCTAACGCTCTGTCACAGACGTTTCCGTCTCAAGTGGCTCCGAACGAGAGGTCAGAGAAGAGGGCGACGGGTGGTTTGGATAGTCGATGCAAGCGCAATGGAAGCAAGAAAGTGAGTCCTGCTCTTTCACTGACCGTTTGCAGACGCGAGAGAGGCACGAAGACGCCGACCAGGAGTTGATGTGAGAAATAGGGTGCATCGATGCAGCTGGGAATCCGCCTAAACGACCCTGGAGGGGGAGGGGCGGTCGGGGTAGCGGCAGCCCCCTGACGAGAGCTTTCGCAGGCTCGAAACCGCACCCTCCACGCCCTTGCATACATGGGTTGGTAGTTGTCCTTCAGCTTCACGCTATCGTTACTCACTAGCGGGAGAGGATGATTGTAGGGGGTGCAGTGTGTAATGTCGTACCAATCGCATGAATCTATGAGTGTCATGTAACGAGTCGAAATACACTGCTTTCTATTGAATCAGCGTCTCATTGGTACCAGTTTGGGTAGTTTTCCCGGCACTCCAAAATTTGTAAATTTTTCTCGTTAAACCCCAAGTCAAGAACCAGTACATACTAGTAGTTTGAGATGGTGTCGATGAAACGTAATTAATATTGGTGTAAGGTGATCATGGCTCATCGTATCCTCAGCGATTGGGTGACCGAGGGGCCAATACCGACCACTGACTCAAGACAGCTAGTATGGGCTCGCTCGTGGTCTGCCATTGTCAGTGGAGGTATATAAAGCAGAGAGGGAGGCATAGATTCGGACGTGGTGTCGCGTGGGGGAACTGAACAGACCACAGTGTCCATTGTCCGAGTCAGTCACATAATGGTTAATGTGTCAATTTGACACTAGTACTCGTGGAGGCAAACCGAATGGTTGCAGAGTTGGAAGTCGAGCGAGATTCGTGAACGCTTGCCAGCTCGGTACTTTTTCTCTCAGAGCAGGAGCAACGCCTCTGTTAAAGCCGATTAATCAACTTTGATCAGCATTGACATGATGTCCATAGCTGACGTATCCATACGAAGTGAAAGTCTATTGTCTGTGAGCGTGTAGCTCCAGCCCACAGATTGCCACACGTGGCGCAGACGCCAAAACACTGAACCATTCGGCGACGATGTATTACCCCATCAAGCGGTTAGCGTTGATGTCTCGCCAACCAGTGAATCCGACTCGAGAACTTCGAGGTGGAATTTAGAGTACTTGACTTTTCCGCTGGCTTTAGGACAATTGCAGACAGGCTCGAGAGGGTGACAGAGAGATGAGACCCTTGTGAGCCAGTTTGATGGTGTGCTCGTGAACTTCAAGGTCTCGGCAATGAGTCCAGTGGTAAGGGAGGACATGCAAATTGCTTGTGTCGAGAATCGTGGGAAACTTGTCTGCCTCGACGCCAGTGGGTAACTTGAATGCTCAACTCGTCCGAGTCATTAACCATTCGTGTTTCTACCAGATCTAGGACTCGCAAGACAGGTAGAAAAAATAACAATTCATTGTAAACTCTTTTCTTCGAACCTCCTAATCGCCAGCTAAACATGTCGTGCACTCTTGGGACCCATCCTAGACCGTCTTCGGAGCAGTCGATATCGTTTAAATTACGCCTTACTTATTCGATGCTTTCGTGACCGACGCGGATAAAGAAGGAGCCGAAGTAGGTCTTGTCGTGCTGCTAGTAACGAATCAGAGACGAAATGTCCTGCTCCTCAAGCTTGCCGCGACAGCTCAGCTCCCGGCCCATCGACGCAGCATTCACCTTCACTACAGTACTGTTGTCTCCCTGGCACACTCAATCATTCCGATTACTTGTTCTCAAGCTCTCTAGGCATGTAGAGTCTCTCTCTGAGTCTGTCGTACACTTCAACACATTCAAACCTCTCACCTGCCTCCGTCACCTTCGCATCAACACTCGTCGCTGCTTTCGGTACCTCTCCCATCATCGATCCTTGGTCTGGCGGGTTGGCTCGATTTCTGGTGAACGGCTGAGACAAGGCAGTACAGCTTTTATGGCATCGGGTGGAAAAGTATCTCAAGGATAAACTTCACCTCAACTATCGCGGTCGCGGATTCATAGTGAACCTGGTGGATTAGTGAGTAGGTATGTTGGACCATGAAACGATGGCTCATGGGATGGCCAGTGCTACGACCGCGGTGGCTGCCTTTCCTTCTTTCCATTCGTATGTACCGACATTTAAAGATGATCTCCTGAACGTTCGTTTCCCACTCACTTTTACCCTTGTCCTCCCATTTTATCACTATTATTCGAAACCCTGTCACTAATCTGCAAGCACATTTTCATATTGCGCAAAAATTTATTAATTGTGTGGGTGTGCTACGGTATTTTTACGGTGCGGCGTTTTATCTTAATTATGTTTGGTGAGTCACTCCAGTATTTTTAAAACACTGACTTCGATATGGCGTCACCAGATTACCATGAAGTTCGTTTGTTGTGCCATTCGCCCACGTTGGTCTAAGTATGACTCGTATATGACTCGTATTGGCCGAACCACTCGACCACCACAACACCCTTCGATCTTCCCGGAAGTCGGCGGTGATCGATATCAGTGCGTTTCCATCATTTTTCTGATTCTGGCCAACACGGTAACTCAACGATTCCACACTAGGAGCATTCGTGGCTTTCTCGAAGTGGTGATTGTGATCGAGTATTTGGCCTTTACCCATGTTCTTTGAGCCCTTTGATGTGATACGGTGTGCCAGGTGTACAGTATACCGTTGCCTTTTCCTCCGCTTCTCACGGCGTTAAGTTGTATGTTTTACCATCTCTCTCCGCAATTCTCGGCACGTACTTCCATCTTCCATCGATGTGTCGCAAGATAAATACTTGATACAGACTGTTCAATGATACCGCCGCGGAAATGCGATGGTCTACGGTATCTTTCTCCTCTACCGGCATCAGTTTATATATGCAGGCCCTTCCGACCTCAATTTGTCCAACACCATCTTTTTATTCGTTATTCTGTTCGTCATATTTTTTACTCTAGAATCATGTCTTCCGCTTTGCAGTCCGCTGTTGCATCCATCGAGATGAAC
Organism: Pulveroboletus aff. annulatus; assembly: GCA_038094595.1. Taxonomy (NCBI): domain Eukaryota; kingdom Fungi; phylum Basidiomycota; class Agaricomycetes; order Boletales; family Boletaceae; genus Pulveroboletus; species Pulveroboletus aff. annulatus. Next base: position 45,496 of record JBBPTX010000028.1, on the reverse strand, counting down.
AACTACGAGTCGCGTATGCTCACTGTCAATGGCTCCTCTTGTCCACCAATCTTACTATGCATCCTAGTTGTAACCCTCACTGCTGTCGGATACGACTACAGTAAGTGATGCGAGTCACGGTCTCTACATCTACATTGAACAAACCGATCGACAATGTTGTTAGTCCTCACGTTTTCAGATGAAGTATGCCCCGTATATCTTCACATGTTGAACAATTGTCTCACCGGTTCGCAATCTCCACAGATAGAATATATCTGGGTTGGTACCGGAAATTTTCTGTCCTAAGGTTTCGTGTATGCTGAGATTATTGTAGAATAAGCCCTGGACTTGGGTCTCCTCGTTATTTGTCCTTGTATGATTTTCACTATGTGTATGACATCACACCGATTATGCTAACCATCCTAACTTCCAGGCTCGCTATTTTGGCTTGTGTGCGGTAATGTATGCCAATTCTTGCTCCAACAAATGTTATATATCCGACTGCTCGATTATTCGCCAGACTCGTCGGCACCCTATGTGTGTTCAAAACATTCGATTCCTACCTGATTGAGCTGACCCGACGTGATACAAGTTGGGAGTTCATTCATACCTGGCCATACGAAGGTGACTCCTCGTATCCTGGATGAAAATATTTATCTCTAACTACTCTTAGACGTATGTGCCTATCTCTGTCTCGTGCTGATCAGTGACCATTCTGAGCCCTTAGTCTTATCCAATAGCTGTGAGTCTATTTATTCAGTATTCACACAAGCTCAAGGATGCCTTTCAGGTAAAATCATATATATTTTTGGCCAGTCAGCTCAACTAATTTTTATGGCTGCAGCAGAACGTAAGAATTCATTTCACTCGGCCGGGATCCATCTCACAGGCAGTGGCAGTGGCTATGATCCTCCGTGTGTGGGCAGTGTATAACCAGTCCAAGCTCATTCTTGGAGTCCTGCTCACACTATATACCATTGAAACCACCATAAACGTAGTCCTATTCGTCTTGGACTGCATCCAATCAGCCTCAGGTTCCGGTATGTAACATACGCCTTTATTTCATCCATCGTAGCAAATCATGTGCTATTCTCGTATCCTATGGGTTCACGATTCAAGTACCCAATTTCTCGTATTGTACAGTGCAATCTGGTCTCATCGTTTTGAACGAGCTCGCAAATGCTGCTCAGATCATTCTTGGCATTGTGATGTGTCTGCTCGTCGTTATCAGATTTATCAAGGAAGCACTTCAAGTGTACAAAGACAGAACTGGATTCCACTTAAACCGTTATATGAAGCTTCTAGTAAGGGAAGGAGTTGTCTACTTTCTTGCGTATGTCCCGTCCTTCCATCCATCTTCATACCTATGCTGATAACGAACGCTAGCATTTTCCTCATGACATTTTTCAGCATATTGATCAACGCATCATTGATCCCTCAGGAAGGATCGTGGCAGTTGTTGTACACGGTAGAATGGATACCTGCGTACACGCTTGTCCCCCGATTCATCTTGAACCTACGCGCCCTCTATGCGCACGATCTCCAAGGCAGACGTGGGAGCAATATCGACTCCGCGTTCGGTTTGTCGTTGGGATCTGGCCAAGGGAGTATTAGGAGTGCTATCATGTTTGTGGACGCCGAGCAGGATGAGGGTGAGCTACAGGGTAAGGAGCGGGTGCAGGTGCAGAGACAGGTAGAGGTGCCAGACGAAATAGAGCTGGTTGAGAGGACTCCTGGGGAGGATCGTCGAGTGGGTCCTAGTCATGTTTAACGGGTATCACACGGCAGCTCGTCAAGTCTCCTTGTGTCACTAATTATTCATGTAGCTTCTGATCTGTGGCCTCAGGCTGGCGGTACGAAAAATGATTAGATTATTACGGGTAAAGGTCCGAGACAACAATCATGGTGGACCCAGACAATCCATGTGAGTACGCGAAACAAGCTGCCAATACATTACATGTGTCAAACGAACGGAACAGAATATGTTCGTCCCACCAGAGGGTCTAATAGGGTCAGAACGACTCGGACCGAGCAAGTTATCGCCGTCACGTTGCATTGTGAGGACCGGGCTCGAGCACACATCCCTCGCATGTATATGTGGTGGCCCCAAGAAGCAGAGGAAGGAGTCGGGGGAGAACTAGACCACACGACAAATATTATGATAGCTCTACTCCATCGAATGAATGGATTCTGACTGACCTCAGGCTGGCGCCTCAAAAATTATCTCCGTGCTTTGTAACTTATCCGTGATTCGATGTAGCACTCAAAATTTGGAATGAGCATTGCGGACGGATGCTTACTTGTCACTGACATCTTAACCCCATCCAGGAACATGGCATCGCCTCGCTGTCGCACGTCTTGATAATACCATTGATATCATACGCAATCAGTCCTCCGACTTGAATCAATCCCACGTCCACGCCGTAGCTTGATCACCACAGCCATGGATGTGATACAAGGATTCAAAGAAACCGCGATCGACAAGATCAACATGTCCAGTGAGTGCGGCAAGATTATGGTAGAACAAGCTGATCAATGGGGCGACTAGCATTGGCTGCATTTATACCGGTGCTGGAAGGGAACAAGGCAGAGATTGACAGGATTGAGAAGAAGGAATTCCAGTACGGTCAGAGGAATCGCCACTATGTAGGTGCAGTCACTCTAGGCCCTACTGGCAAGTCAATTTTGACTCACACCATCCTAGCTTGATGTGTACTATCCTCCTGCCGCTTCCTCGCTCTCGACTCCGAATGGGAAGCTCCCTGTACTGTTTTTCATCTACGGCGGCGGGTACAACACTGGCTCACGACGATTCCCGGAACCGTACGACTTGGGGTACCGTGCACTGGGATCCTTTTTCGCCTCGCGCGGTTTCCTGACGGTGATCCCTGACTATCGGCTCGTGCCTGAAGTCCGATTCCCTGCTGCGTCGGAGGACGTTCGGGATGCGCTCCTGTGGATCGGAGGACATGCAGCGGAGGTGGCAAGCGGAGCGACGGACCCTGCGAGTACGCAAACGGAGCTGGATCCAGGGTACGTGTTCGTGCTGGGGCACTCTGCGGGTGCGGCACACACGCTCGTGCTACATTTGTACCCGCCGCTGAGGGAGAGTTTGGCGGAGGGGTCAGAAAAGGTGGGGCTGAAGGTGCGCGGGGTGGTGTTGAACGGGAGTCCGTGGTGTTTGTTTACGACAACGGGGCCGGCCAACTTTTACTTTGGAGGTGCGACGGAGCAGAAGGAGAGAGAGCCGGGCGGGCTGTGGGCTGTGCTTGGTGACGAGGACGTGCGTGGATTTCCGGACGTGTTTCTGATCCAGGCGGAGCGGGAGCCTGACTGGCTGAGGGTGGAAACGAGGGCGAGAATGGAGAATGAAATACGGGAGAAACTGGACAAGGTCGGGCGGGGGTTGGACAAGACATACGTTGCAGATGGACACAACCACATCAGCATCGTCTGGGGATTGCATACGGGCGATGAGCGGGCGGAAAAGTGGGGAATCGACCTCGTAGAATGGTTCAAGGCGAGGTTGAATTAGAACTTGGAATACTACCATCATCATCATGGCCCCCTCCAAATCGAAAACAAAGCCGCGCTCTCCAGCACCGTTGCGGACACCGACGACGCCTTCCCAATTCTTTCCTCCGTCCTACTTTGCTGCCGCTGCAGGGGTGCCATATCCTCCGAACCGAGACGACGACGGAACATACTACCAGCAGGATGGCCACCCACTCAGCTCAAATGCAGCGTTCGATTCGTCGAGTCGGGCGCGACGCAAAAGCAGGCTTGGTGATCTTGGTCTTATGGAATCCAGTCTTCTCCCAACGCTCAGCGACACTGTCGAACGCATGACCAGACCACCCTCTCAAGTCATTCAGAGCTCGCCTTTTCGTCCTGGACCCGATTATTCACCAGGTGTCGCTCGTACCCCTTCAACCTCTTCGCAATGCAGTTCTGCTTATTCTGTCGGGATCGAACATCATAATTCTGCTACCATTGCTTCCCAGGTGCCTACTGGCAGCCAGGCAGCGTCCGGAAAGCAACAACCCCTTCGTTCACCAGCTAATGTGTACCCGGAACAGCCACCACCGAATGCACCACCACCATCATCGTTGAGGTCTAATCCAAAGTCAATACTAAAAACTCATACGACATCCGATCAACATCTTCATGTCCGCCAAGCTTACGAGGACGTTGCTCGTTCGATGGATCATACTCGAAGGGCGGGTAAAAGCCCTGTTCCCATCCCACCGGAACCATTGCCGATGGAACCCCCGCGATTGGCGACCTCTCCGAAACCAAAAACCGATGGCTCGCTTCGAACCGGTAGGGCACGCTCACGAACCGACCCTGGGACCGTACCGAAAGGGCCACCTGTGACAAATGGAAAGAATACCCCACAACCAAGCATGCAGCCGTCTGGGATCCCTCGGCGAATCGGTGTACCCCCAAGTCCAGCGACGTCCCGAATCGCGACCGTTCCCAGGATGCCAAACAGTGGTTCGGAAACACCAAGCGTAAATTCGCTCCAGCGCGAGAAACGACGGTTGTTTGTCACCAATGCGGAAATAGCGTCGTCTTCGAGCTCCGAGTGTCAGGCACCCTTGGCTCGTCACACGAAGCCAAAACCACTGGCGAGGACCGATTCACAGTCGTCCGCAGACAGTCAACTTCGACCGCCACGTTTTGGTCTCGGGTTGGGACTATCTGGGATCACGGAGTTGAGGAATACGGCCAAACTGTCACCAGGGCAGAGATGGACGATGAAAACACCCAGTAACGAGCCAATTCCACGCCATACGAATTCGCCAGGTAGCAAGAGACAGAAACGCGACGGTACCCCTAAAAGATGTGATCGATCGCCCTCTTGGAACACGCGAGTCGACCATACCGATGTGCAGCGCCGACAACGAGAGTTGCTCATACATGCTGACTTGGATGATTCAAGTGGATGCGATTCGCAGCCAAGTAGTTCTGAGTTATCTGGAGATCGGTGCCTTGTGTCTGACGGTTCGGGGGATTCTTTGCGGTCGGCTTTCGATGACTCCGGATCAGAATACTCGCCCGTAGAAGACGATCGCTTCGTCGTGCGCACCTCTGCAAGGCGAGAGATCAAACAAGAACGAACACGCTCCAAGACAAAGCGTCAAAATCATGTCAATATCCCTGGAGGTGATAGTGGTTGAGTAAATACCACTTCTATCTTGACCTTGGCTTCTCACGTACTCTTAGAGTTTCTCGCACATGTCGATGAACAGCATACTCCAAGGGCGTCGTCAACCCCGGCGTTCCCTGGGTGGAAGAGTCGGGTGCCAAGCTACCCAGTTGCCCCGGTGGAAGTCCAAGAGTTCTTGGAGACAGAATCGTCGACTCTCGCTTCCGATGCGGATGCAAACTCGATTGACGAATCAGCCACGGGGACTATTCCCGAGAGGTACTCTTCCGAACTCTCGCGTATCATGGCAGTATCGATTGCGGCTGCAGCACGGCAACGACTGGCGTTTGGAATAACGACTTCTCCAGATCTCGAATCCCAACAAGCCGATTCCATGGATCTCCCTCATGCGGATAGCGACATTTCATTAATTGGAGGCGATAGGTGGCAGGACGAATGCGATGAACTTGCTACCGGATCATTGTTACAGCAACTGAATCGGACTTGCGATACTGACGGTAGGCAGTATGGCGGTCAACGATCGTCAGCCGGCGAATTGTCACTTTCCACCGCTCACACTCGATCCATTGGTTCTCAAGAGTCGATTTATTCCACGCCCAATTCTCCTTCGCGAAGATCGAGTAGAGGCGTTGCCGAACCAGAGTCTCCTCCAATTATACCCACGGTGCGTGAACAGCAATGGCAGATCCTCGAGGGATATATTCTGGACGCCTATGGCGAGGTAGAGGCTCGACGTCAACGATTTGTCTGGGAGTTCACCGAATCAGAAGACAGTTTTGTGTCACAGCTACAAAACATGATCCAATTGTTCATTCTGCCACTAAGGGTAAGGGATACGAGAATGTGGGTATCTGGCATTCCGAGCGACGTCACGAAACTCTTTGACTGGTTGGATGACATCGTTCGGGTACACGCGAAGCTTTCTTCCTCACTAGCCGCTCGACAGATCGTAGATCATCCAAGACTCCAAATGCTGAGCGAGCTCTTCCGAGCCTTCATTTCGAGGCTCGAAATATACCAACCGTACCTCGTCAAACTCGAGTTTACTGCATCTGTGATAGACGGCCTCACTCATGAAGGAAAGGACGACTTTGGCGATTTCATAAAGCTACAGGAAGCCTCGGAGCGTTGTCAAGGCTGGAGCCTCGAGAAGTACTTGATCGAACCCGTCAATCGACTGGCCCAATACCCGGAGGTGTTCAGGGCAAGTGTCAACTGTTGCTCATTCCCTGTTTACTGACTTGCCCAGTGTAGAGGTTGTTGCAGTTGACGCCCAAGTCTCACCCAGATTACATGTCGACACTCTCGCTCTCTCACGCTGCCAAGCTGACGATCCGGGTTCTTAGCGAAGTCAAGGACCGCGAGGACGCCTACGAACTCGTGAAAATGGCGTGCTCGCGAATCAAGGGCATCTCTTCCATGCACCTCGTCCACCGAGAACGACGCCTGTTCATCCGCGGATCGCTGACGTGCGTCCAAGTAAACAATGACGAACAAATAGGATCGCTGGAGGCTCTTGCGGACGTGGAGAGTCGACTCGGAGCTCCTCTGCGGTCGGACGGCCAGCGCGTTCGGCGGGCGGACAAGCTTTCCAAAGCGGTCCACGTCTGGCGAGGGCGATCCAACTCTGTCAAGTCGACCGCGTCGACCGAGGTATCGTTTGGGACTGCGCCGTCGAGCTTTGACATGCATGTGGACCAGCCTGTACTTGGTACGCCAGTGGTGCGAGTCGAGTCCGAGCCAGTGGACGTCGAGGTATTTGTCTTTACGGACCTTGTCTTGTTGGCGTCTCGTACTGGCTTGGACGTGGGGAACGACAGCGAGGAGGACGGGTGTGACTTGGAGCCTCTAGAGGGGTTCGGACTATCGAGGGTCATTTCTGTGCTCGACGAGATTGGTGAGTGATTTCGACTGATAGGGGAATGCATGTGCCCGCGCCCAACTGATGTTTGTGGTCACGCCGACCATGGATCAGATCGACGGGCATGTGTAACGCTCGACCTCGCTCCGTTGCCCGCACACGCACTCGAAGAGGGACACGTTCAGTCGACTGGCGCTGTCATCACGATCTCGCTGTCGCTCTCACAACGCACACGTACCCGGACTGGCGATCGCGTCTCACTCGGCGACTGGCTCACACCGTTGCGCCGTTGTTGCCGATATACGCTCTCCGCCATGTCCTCGCTCACCACGACGAACGCGCTCATCGACCGAACCCGCGCGGTATCGGGTACGGATGCACAGAAACCGGTGTTGTCGATCCTCGCGGCGGGGTTGCCGTTCCCCAAGAGTCCATCGATGCAGATGGAGGAGTTGGAGCGGGGCTTGGCGAGCGATTCGGAGCAGCAAGAGCGCGAGGAGCGTGGGTGGTGGTCCAAGCGGTTTCACGAGGTCTTTTCGGAGCTAGGCAAGCAAGAGGGTGTTACCTGGCGCACGCAGGGAGAATCCATATCCACGTCGATATAAACCCGTTGTATCCTACACGATTACAAGGAGCTTTACGCCCGCCCTTTTGTGAAGATGCTATGAAACAAGATGACGATGAGGTAGATGAGAGCCTATATATCGTTGAATGTCTAAATCATGACGCCGTTTCACCTCGTGGCGAGTGCAGCAAGGAGTGTGTCCGTATCGACCTTGGCAGCTGTTGTGCAACGTCAGCCTAACAAACCTCGTATTGATCAAACCTGTGACGCACCTTTGAGCACCAGCCTTACGAACCCCTGTGCCAAATGCGGCATTTCCGCCTCGAGCCTCTTCATGCTCTCCCCCGAAAGCTTCCACAGCACAACATCCCGCTCAACAACGACACGCGCATTCCGCGGGAGCCCCGACAGCCCCGACATCTCGCCTGCAAGTGTCCCCGACACCATACTCTCCTCAATGACCGGCGTGTGCTCTGCAAACTTGTACGACGCGCGGAGAACGCCGGATTGGATGATGTACAGCCCGTTGGGTGCATCGTCCTTCTCCCAGAGGACAGCACCGGTGGGGAGGGCGACATACTCAAAGTAGGGCGCGAGCGCGGAGAGAGAGGCACGGTCAAGCGCGTCGAAGGATCCAAATGCTTTGAGGAGCGTGTTGAGTGGTTCGGCGTTGACGTCAGGGGCGAGTTCTGCGCCACAGACTAAGTGCGATGAAAATGGAAAACTAGAAACCTGCTTACCGCTCGCGATGATCCGCTCTCCCGCGTCTTTGAGCTGTAATTGTCGTGGTGACCCAACAAGGGTCTCCGCAAAGGGAACATCCAGCTTCTGACGGCCCGGAAGCACTGGATAGGTCCGTATTCAGCCGTGTGGTAGATGAAGCACACGTGCATCGGCGACTTACCAACGGGGGTCGTCTCCTTTTTCTGTGCCCTAAACCACGCGCGCAGGTATGCATTCTCCGTCCCTATGTCACATCGATCCGTCAGCACCATGCACAACGAAATACATACAAACATGCGCAACTCACACTCCATAGCATCATTCAATGTCTCAAATAGCTCCACGTACGGCTGTTCCAATACGCCCACGCTAGCCAACGCCTTGCCTACTTCTGCCCTTGCGACACCACAAAAGACGAGCACGACGCCCTTGGCAGCCAACAGCCTCTGCACTCTTACAAATGCCTCCGCAGCAGACAGGTCGACGCCACCCACGAGCGAAAAGTCGACAACGACAAAACGGACGGGATGAGTTTGAAACGTCGGGTCGTCGACGAGCGACCGGATGGTATCCTCGACGTGAGAAATGGTTCCAAAGAAGAGGAAACCTTGCAGCTGGATGATGCGTGTCTGTTTGGACACTTCGCGGATGTATGTGCGGTGGGCTGCTGGTCTGCGGACAGTAGATATCGCGGCGTCCCCCGTGTAGCATGTCCGGATGCTCCGGCGTTGAGAATTCTGAACGACAAAGAAGAAGCCTATGGTAGGAGCTCCGGTGAGTCCTGAATTATCGCGAACACTGGAACACCCACAGCTAACGACGATACCAAACAAGACGCCAATGACAAAGTCCCAAACAGTCATGGTGATCATGATGCTGATGATCGTAATGTACTCCATCCTAACGGGACACCAAATTACACAAACCGACTCCAAAGTCAGCAGTGCAATGCTCACCTGCTCACGCGATGCCTCGTGTCCCACAATGCCTCCTTCACAAGGTCAAGTCCGAGAACAAAAATAAGTGCACCGACAACCATGACAGCTATGTGCAAAAGACGTCTATATCAGGCTCACCAGACAGTAGAGAAGGACGTACGAATGTATGCGATAGGCCAAGTGCCGATAATCAAAAGGAAAAGCGTGGCCATGGCAAGCATGAACCCGGCAACGCGATTTCCTCCCCCAACGCGATAAAATCTGCAGTACGTGTTCGATGATCAAGTTTCAAGGTAAAGTGAGCGAGATGGCTGACAAGACAGTATTGACATAAACCAAATAATTCGGGCTTCGGGCGTGTCAGCACGTTCGACTGCATATATGATGAACAAGACATACACAGTACCAAGAAGTCCAGCAGCAAAGTTAGATATTCCGTGAGCAACAAGTTCTTTGTCCGTATCAACATCTTCGTCCAATGATACAGCTATACGACAGCGATAATCTCTGGTAAAAACGGGACCGAGAAGAGCAACACACTTGACACTTACCCAAAGCAGGAACATTAAGAGGTGGATGCAATATATTAAAGAACAACCTATCATCTCAGCCAAGTGAGCGCCAGTGAGGCTCAAAATGCACAACAAGGATACGTACAGTGCGAATTGTGTAGGCAGCGTTGCCCAGATGGGCGTCCAGTGCACGGCATGCAAGTCTTGTATCGACAATCAGCCCATTCATCGCAACTCTTTAGAAGAAGACGACACCCACCAAAATAAGTGTAAAAAGCGTACCAACTATCTCCACCTCCGCTTTGCGATTCAAATAACCATCCGTCCCGTCGAAGTACATCGAGATCGAGCTGAGCAGCTGCAACGGCAATGTAAAAGACGATCGGAATGACCAAAAAATCTGATATGCTGGCTCAAAGGCGAGTCCAACCAACGGCATAAAGGACTCACAAATAGGGAACAAGAGTTGATGTTTCCACCGCGCGGTGATGACCCTCAGAAGCAACGCCAACGCCAGCGGTGGGACCCACATTGCGAGCGCGTGCGGATCGAGAGCCAAGTACCGGACAATCTCCCAGGTCGGCGGATCTAGCACGTCAGAAGGGAGGCGTGTGCTGACCGTAAGTCTGTCATATTTTGAAACGAGTTGGACAGATGCACACAATTGCCGATTGAAGACAATTTAAAATATGGAGGTTGGGATCAGGCGTTCCGCTTCGTCCAAGCGCAAAACTTACCCAGTCAGGATCAAAAATACGCCCACTCCACCTATACAACTGCGAGGCACATTAGTTGGCACCACCACTTGCATCAGAAGCAGGGAACGGGGCTTACCCGACGAGAATATGCCTAGGGAAAAACCCGATAAGGACGCCGAGGCGAAGGTATCCAAGCAAGAAGAACGTGAATCCTGAGTATGGGGAAACCGTGATCAGCTGTCGACATCATTTGAAATTCAATATTCTTGATCATGGGTGCAGAGTTCAGCTGATCTGTTGCGCAACTCCACCGAGTCGCTTCCTCGCTTCAAACAGGAATAGTTTGGGATATTCGAATCCCGCAGAGCCGCACAATTCCGTTGCAAGGCCACAAAGCAAGGCCACTCACCGGTAAGCACGCTGGAAAAGGCAAATGCCACGAGAGTGGTCGCCACAACTTCCCGATTCATGACATCCGTCGCGGCCCAGTCGTCACCCATGATGTCACGTGCAATTGTTGATGCAAGAATGTGGAAGAAGGGCTACACAGAAAATTTGAGTTCACGCTAACGAACGTGCGCAAAACAAAAAATGGGGTAACGACGGACAATGAAAAAGGTGTATCTCGTGAAAGTTCGAGGGGGATAGCGGGGAACAAAAGTAGTACGTACCACGACCTCAATCATCATACTTCCATTCGCACCTGCAAAATTGCTCGCACCCAACGTGTACACAAGCTGAGAGACAACCGTGCTAAAAGGAGAGACATCGTCAGCTTAGTCAGGCTGTTCCATTCAGTCATGCACTGGCGGCAGCACATATGATGGCTTGTCGAAATGAAGAAACGCCCACTCACGAAACGAAAAACATGGATACACCGACCCCTCCAAACTTGGCAAACAAGCCTGCGGCAGGAAATATGATCATACCATCTGATAAAAATACATCAGTAACCGCCGAGGATCAAAGGCCCGGATCCCTCAGACACCATAATTGAATTCTCCCGGATCGCGTCCCTGAACACTTTTACACAATCCGAACACGGGGAATACATATAGGGCAATTTCGAATGAAGATACGTACAGGAAATTCCGTCCAATATGTTGAGCAACGTGCCCAGGACCACGGCGGGGATCACCTTGAAAGCTTTTCGCCCTATATTCGGATCTAGAACGCGGCGGAAAGTTTCAGATCTTGGCTTCGATAAGAATGTCAGTGAAATCGAGCCATAGCCGATTGGACCGGATTTTGTGTGCCCCGGCTGCGCATTGGTATTGGCGATCGCAAAAATGGACCGCAGGCCATTACCGTTGCCTTCGTGGTGAGAATTGACGCGATTGGCGCGTAGCAGTGACGTTTCATCAGGTATGTGTTGCGGCTGGTCTGAACGTTCTATATTTACATCTTCGGCCGGAGCCTTTGCAAGACGAGGCTCTGTCACCAGTTCGAGGTGGCGACGGGCATCTGCGGCGATGGACGAGAAATACGCGTTGCCTCGACGTTCGTTGGTTGGCGTAATGGACGAATGGGAAGTGGGGTACTCTGATGCGTTTGCACCTAGGTGCCCTGGTTCAGAACCGAGGTGCTCATCACTGAGCAGCTCCCTACTGCCTTTGCCGTCTTGTTTGTGAGCGAGGAGGATAGAGAGGGCAGAAGGCGGGCCGAGTGTGGTGTGACCTACGCCACGAGGAGTGAACGCGCCGGAACCGACACTGGTAACGGGACCTGTTGGACTTGAATCGAAGGTGTAAGTGGACGCATAGAGGTCCTCGTCGGTATCCATGTCTGGCTCAGAAACCGAGGAGAAGCGAGGGCTACCTCTAAAGGTGTTGGGGGAGGAGGGTGCGAATGAGGATGGGAATGGATGGAGCTGTTTAAAAGACGGATGGGGGGTGGTTCTGGAGATGGTTTCGATGACGCCATCTTGGATGGTATTGCTCGGAAAGATGAACGAGTCACGGGATTGTGAGGGAGAAGCTGCAAACGTGCCACGGCAGAGTGCACATTGAGTTACGGTTACGGTGTCGCAACAGCAGACAAGACACGCACGTTCGGAAGAAGGCTCGGCTGGCGTGGCGTGGGCAGCCAAAGAAGAAGGGCGAGAGACATGTGCGGGCGGCGGAGGTGAATTGCGACCAGGCATGGCTGTGTTGGAAATGTGGACGGTGTTTTCGCGTATGACACCTTGTGAGCGGGTGCTGCGAGACACCACGGAAGAAACATAGCTCATTGGCTGTAGCAGACTGGAAGATAGGGGGTATCAGGTGAGTCTGAAAAAGAAGATAAAAAAAGAACACACCCAGCCCTGCGCAAGAGGGAGTCGTCTGGAGGGGGGGATGCGGTGGGGTACATGGGCTCGTCGTTGTCGTCGTAGCGAGCGAGACGGCCGTGAACATCCTGCGCGTCGGGCGGGGTGGTGAGCGCGTCGCGGTGCACGTCGTTGTGCACGGTGCGGGGGTCGTGGAGGGGAAGGGAGGACATGGAAGATAAGGAGATGTGTGTTTATGCCATGGTCGTCGAGGGCGTTGACATCGACCGCGTTTATCGCGCCGGACACACGCCAGAAAAGGAAATGTCCCGGATAATCACGTGGTTTGCATAGATCCCGAGCATGGTCTCCGCCGACGTGTTGGACGACGACGACGATCATGTCGAACACAATTCTGCTGTGCGTGTTTGTTCGAGTGTAGTACGAGTCGACTGACAAGGTTTCTAGTTATCCGCTCTCTAATTTTACGTTCAGGTAGGCCATCTAATACCCACCCACGCCGTATTTTACTAGTCCGCGCAGCACCAAGGAAGCCCAGCCTGAAGAAGACCCCTCCGTCTCGGCGCGCCTCCAGCGCCTTCAGAACAATTATGAAGACTTTGGTATGCGTCGCACCGTAGAGGGCATCCTTGTCGTGCACGATCACGGTCACCCCCATATTCTCATGCTCCAGATCGCGAACGCGTTTTTCAAGCTGTGCGCACCATCTCTCTCTTGATACACTGCACTGACTATTTTGGTAGTCCGGGCGACTACCTTAAACCCGGCGAAGACGACATCGACGGTCTTAAGCGCAGGTTGGACGAACGCCTCGCTCCACCCTCTGAATCGAAGCAATTTAACGCGTCACATGGTGTCGACAACGAATGGGAGATCGGCGATTGCCTTGCGCAATGGTGGAGACCCAACTTTGAGACGTTCATGGTACGTCAGATGCGATCCACTTTACTCCGACCCTCGAGCAACTTTACAGTACCCGTTTGTTCCAGCGCATATAACCAAGCCCAAAGAGTGCAAGAAGCTGTTCTTGGTTCAGATGCCTGAGCGGAGTACGTTTTCACCACTTGTATGACCGCTCATATTTGAATTGTACCTGCAGAGGTGCTCGCCGTCCCCAAAAACATGAAGTTGCTCGCGATTCCTCTTTTTGAGCTATACGACAACGCAGCCCGGTATGTACCCTGCAGTTTATGGCGCATACATGGCATGACCACCCATGTTTCAGGTATGGTCCTCAGCTGTCTGCAATACCACACTTGCTGTCGAGATACAACTTTATTTACCAGTGAAAATCCCTCGTAGAATGCATCGAGGGAATCGTCGTTTGTTGAGAGTAGGATAGAATCGTGTTGTATTCGCACTGTGTTGTCGTACACGCCCTGATCGAGAAACCCCGCGCGCGGAGTCAACGAGGCACAGTAGACAGTCCAGCACGCTCGTATTTGACGACGCCAGAAACTACCAACCCTTGTCGCAAGCTCACTCGAGGACACGTCCCAACCCAATGCCGCCCATCGAAATCAGCCCCACGTCGTCTGGATCGAACACCTCTACCCCTGTCAATGTCAAGCTCCTCCTAATAGGAAACGCCTCGGTGGGGAAGAGTAGCCTCTTGCTGCGGTTTTCTGACGAGGCATGGATACCTGAGGACGAGGCAACTGCTACGATTGGGGTCGACTTTCGGGCAAGTCTGACTTGGCTGGGTGTCTCGTCATTGGTGTTGACAATGTCCGGCAGGTCCACAAGATGGAAGTCAACGGCCGGAGGGTCAAGCTCAGCATATGGGTCCGTCCACCACCCTTGTCGGTCTTTTGTGTGTTTACTGAATGTCCTCAAGGATACAGCAGGACAAGAGCGCTTTCGGACGATCACATCTTCGTATTATCGTGGTGCACAGGGAATTATTCTAGGTCAGTACTGCACGTCGGCGAAGCTCGTGTTACTAAGGTCGACCAGTATATGATGTTGCCAACCGAGAAACATTTGATGCTCTCCCCAAGTGGTTTAGAGAAATCGATACCTACGTGGCCACGACAGTGCCCAAGATCATCGTCGGCAACAAACTAGACAAGGTCCGTTTCGTCCGTCCGTGCTGTGCTGTATCTGACCGACGGCAGGAACACTCACGGCAAGTGTTCACGGACGAGGCGGCTGCGTTCGCGGGGCGGCAAGATGCGCTGTTCCTCGAGGCGTCGGCCAAGACGGCGGTGGGTGTGCGGGAGGTGTTTGAGGATCTGGTCAAGAAGATACTGGATACGCCGGAGCTGTGGGCGCCGGTGACGCCGGAGCGGGCCGTGGAGGGGATGCCGGGCACGATTGATCTCGCCGGCCAACAGCAGACGGGCGGGGACGGATGTTCGTGTTGACATATACCCATGACGTAATCACAACACGTATACACACACACTAGTTTTGTTTTGCTTTTGCTCGTCCATTTAGCCATGGCCCCGACGTCTGCTGTTGTCCCTGCGCCTTCCTACATCGACCGCGTCCAGGACTTTGTCTCGGAAAACAGGCGCACCATTCTTGTCGCAACCGCAGCCGTCCTCGTCGCTGCCGGCGCAGTCTACTACACCTCTTTTTCAAGACCGCATCCCGGCAAGGGCAAGTCGAGGGACAAGAAGGCAAAGAAAAAGACCGTAGACGGACCCATCATCGAGGAGGTTACGCAAAAGGTTCAGGATGTCGACGGTGCGTCCATGGTCTTTCCGCTTCCTCTCCTTCTGGTCTTACCATGTTCCCTTGCAGAAAATGCACCGCTATCTGCCGAACAAATAGCTGCCATGCCGTTCGAGGTCCGTGTTCTCCCCGTCTACTGCGCCTCACGCATCTCACTCGTTTTGTACAGGAACGCGTCAAACAGGCGGCATCTCTCAAGACACGGGGTAACTCTCTTTACCAGGCACGCAAGTTCGAGCAGGCGATCGACCTCTACACCCAAGCGATACAGGTCTCGCCACGACCTGAACCCGTGTTTTACAGCAATCGTGCAGCATGTTCGTCTAGACCCCATTTAGCCTTTCCGGTATTCACCAGTCCCGTTTGCAGGTTACATGTACATGTCTCCGCCACAGCACGACCGCGTCGTGGCAGATTGCGATGATGCCCTTCGCCTAGACCCCAATTATGTAAAGGCGCTCAACAGGCGGGCAACCGCTCTCGAGTCGTTGGACCGGTATGAGGAGGCTTTGAGAGGTTCGTCCCGTGTTCAAGTAACCTTGCTGTTGCGCTCACCTCTCTAGATTTCACTGCCGCAACGATTCTTGAAAAGTTCCAAAACGACACAGCTGCGCAAGCGGTAGAACGTGTACTGAAGAAACTGGCAACGGAAAAGGCGCAATCTATTCTGGCTGTAAGTCATATGTCGTCATTTGTCACCCATGTTTCTGATCCGCTTAGACCCGGGAACCCCGTTTGCCATCGCAAACATTCATCTCGGCCTATTTCGCTGCTTTCCGGAAACGTCAGTCCACAGCTAGCCGATCAAATGATTAAACTCATCGGTCCGTAGGACCACTTCCTACACTTCCCGAGACCCCTTCGCAGGGCGATCAAACGCTCTTGCTTGCTCTCGAAGCCCTCGAGGCAGCAGACTACCCTCACGCACTGAGCTTTGTCAGCGAGGCTCTTGAACAAGGCATATCATGGGATATTGGTCGTGCCGAGGCTCTTAACCTGAGGGGAACGTTCAAGTGCATCAATCATACTTTCATTCTGTACTGTCTGTGTTAACGATCCTCCATAGGTTCCTGACTGCTGATGTCAGTGGAGCCAAAGCCGACCTTCTTGAATCCCTTAACCTCAATGCTTCGTTTACGCAATCGCTGGTGAAACTTGCGAGTGTGTATATGGAAGAGGGCGACAATACACAGGCAATGAAATGCTTCGAGGATGCCATCCAAATTAACGAGGACGATCCTGACGTTTACTACCACCGCGGGCAGGGTGCGTTTTTATCCTTATTGAGTGGTCCAAGTTGACTCCATTTTCCCAGTGTTCTTCATTACGAACGACTTCTCGTCCGCTGCGACAAACTACACAAAGTCGACGACGCTTGATTCAACATTTGTATTTTCACACATTCAGCTCGCCGTCGCACAGTACAAGTTGGGTAATGTTGGGAACAGCATGGCGACCTTCCGGCGGACGATGACATCGTTCCCTTCAAGGGGCGAAGTCTGCAATTACTAGTACGTCTCTTGAAAGACCAACTCGAAGGCAGCTCACCAACTCTGCCCGTAGCGGTGAACTATTATTGGACCAACAACGCTTCCAAGACGCAGTGGAAAAGTTTGACAAGGCTATTGAGCTTGAGAAAACCAAGTCCGTTTGCCCTGCCGTTTTCTTCTTTGATGCTGAATCAGAACCACTAGCTCACCTCCCAACCCACTACCCCTTGTTAACAAGGCGCTTGCAATTTTCCAATGGCGTCAGGACCTCCCAGCGGCAGAAGCACTGTGTCGTGAGGCCCTCGTGTTGGATTCGTCATGCGAGCCTGCCGTTGCCACGCTTGCGCAGCTCGCTCTCCAAAAGAGCGAAGTCGAAGTGGCGATTACTTGGTTCGAGAAGCAGGTCCAGATGGCGAGAGGAGAGGCCGAGGTCACCGCTGCCCTCACCTATCTTGAAGTGAGCTGGCTTCACCTTTTTCCAAACGTGCCGGACTGACTCGCGTATAGGCTAGCAAAGCTCAGTTGCAGTTTATCAGAAACTACCCACAAATGGCGGAGCAGTTGACCCAGATTGCGCGCGGGATGATGTAGTTTCGACGAGCATGCATGTCGGTGCCCCGCAGACTACAGAAACATCGCGTCGACGAGGAAGTATGAGATACGTGCATATGGACGTCTGATTGTTTTGCAAGTTATCACGTCGGTATTAATGGTACTCTGCATATCATTCTTATTTCTTTCCTTGCACTCTCTTCATGTTGATTTTCCCTTGCTCTGATTCCATTGTCCATACTATCCTCCTAGATCAAGCTCTTCATGCGAGTTAAAACGTGTCGTGCATTTTGCAATACCATCGTGCTCACCACTCATTCAACAAGGCCAGTACTGCCAGCAAGAACCTGGCTGAGTTGACCTTCTGCCATAATATTGCATCATGAGCATGATGATACCATCCTAGCTAGAGAAAGCTTATTTGCTCTTGTGTTAATTAATAGCATGCACAGCCATGCAGTGGTGTTCTCATCATGACTCCTAATTCCACCCCTTACTCATGTCCTGGTTCTCAACCATAGTCAACATCTTGGCTATGATCTATGCCAAAATCTCATCAGAATTAGATCTTCTCTTTATCTTTTACATATTGGCCCCAGAAAAATGCATAGGTGCTATAATCATCTATTGCATTCGTCTTCTCCTTTTTCCATCATCCATTTTACCCATTCTCCATATTATTCTTTATTTCATGCTTGCATCTTTCATCAATCTCATTGCACATTCATATAAATTAAAGAGGTCAAAATATACTACTGGAGGTGCAGGTGGCCTTGGTTCCATCAATGTATCTCTCCAGACTGTATTGGGCTACTTCTTCCTCTTCAAGTCTTGGTTCAAACGTGTGTTATTACATTTTCATCCAAATCTGCTATTGCTAATGGACATTATAGAATCTCCTGTTAGCATCATTGAAATTGTGCTTGCCCTCATCATTGTCTTTTTTCTTGCCATGGCACTTGTGCTTCTTCAGCATTATTTGCCAGAACTCAAAAAAAGGTGAAGGCATACCACCATAGACACCATAGTAAGCATTATGCACAATTTATCCATGTCTGTGTTTTCATTATGAAAAAAAACTTACTATATGAATATTCTTTTTCAGGACCTTAGTGAAGAAACAACATTCAGAAAGTGAACATTGGGATGAAATCACTTTGGACACTTGAGATTTTTGTTTGTACAATTCAAGTGTTGCTTGTTTGATTGCATTTGCATTGTAACCTTTTGTATCATCATTTGAACAAGATTCTGATTCATAAAGTACAGGGAGAAGGGCCATGGAAAGCCTTCAATCCTTATCATGAGACACTGGTAATTGCAGACTTTGCCTCTTGAAGAAAACAACTTGAATGACATTGTCCTCCAGAAGGTATTGTTACGTGTGGCCTGGGTAGGGTCGCACGTAGCCCTACTTATCACTGGTTCGAAGGTTCAACCATTGAGGGACAACAGCGGTGGTGGCACACAAGGTACCTGAGGAATTCAGAGGAGATGTTGGGAGAGTGTCCCGAATGTTCAAGGTTCACTCAAGAGTCGAACAAAGACTTGTAGAGGTGGGGAATCAAGGTAAGGCTATATTGCTTGTCTAGGTACTAGGTGTAACCATAGGGAAGCTCAAGCTAGGGGAAAGGGCATAGGCCAGATCGACTGGTATATATAGTGAAAGGTGACAGTGTGACCATAACATCACAGGGTCAAGGGTATGGGTTAAGGGCCAGCGTGGGAAGCGGCAATGGAATGTGAAAGAAGGAGAGAGAATGTGATAGAACCCACACGTGAGAGGGAAACACAACGTGCCGGTGCATGCAGCAAGAGAAGGTGAAATACATGTGCAATAAGGCAACATGAGGGAGATAAATGCACAAGAACACGTAAGTAAGATGACGTATGTGTGAGGGTACCTCGGAGAACTGAGGAACAAGGGTAAAGGGTTGGCACGTGCAACTGGAGAAGAGCAGAGGTGTGAGCGTGCGCGCGGGGAGAACAAACGGAATGTTACGATTCGCTCATAGGACGAACACTTTTTCTTTACTTTCTCTTTCGGACTAATACTTTTCATTTCTCATGCTTAAAACTCATTCCTTCCATGTTGTTCTTCGACATTCCACTCATCTCATAAGCATGTTTATCCCTCACTGCGCAGGTACTCCTTTTCCTTCCAATCTTCTCATGCCGTATGCGCCGGCCCTTAACATTTCTTCTCATGTGTAGTTTTGCTATTGGCTTCTCCATTCTAACGCTGTTTCCTACGCCGGCCCTTAATCGTTGTGACATGTAACTGTCACACCTTTCACTTCACTATATAAGCCCTTCAATAGGGCCTAGCTACATTCTCCTTAGCTTAGTTCTACCTACGGCTTGTCGCCTAGTTAGCACTAGCAATCCATTGCTTTCTATTCCTTGAGTCTTCGCTCTACCATTAAGTGAGCGCTTCACACTATGGCTCGCCCGCCTTCGTATGTCTTTACCTCAAACCCTTGAACCGCTTGTCAAGCTAGACAGCGGTTACACCTTTGACCCGTCCAACCCCCTTGACGGTACCCTTGACCCAGCAACCCCACAGCTGGTTCTTCGTTGTCGCATATATGAATGATGAACCTTTGACCCTACTAGGCGTTAGTAGGTCTACGCACGACCACACCTATGGCCACACGTAACAAAAGAACTAAGCTACCTCCTCACTTGGGTACTATCACGTACACCGCCCACCATAGCTTCTCACCGACACACTCGAACCACCGATCTGCGTTGGAACCCTTGAGAACCTCCATGTACTTCACACTCTGATTCCTCTGACACCCCTGACGATCCCAACCAAGCATATTGGGACGAAGACCACGATGAGCCTTTATTAGACTCAGACAAAGAACTTGCTACACGTGATCTCTCTCATAGCTTTTCGGCCTCCGTGCAGATACCATGACCTCAGACTCCCCCATCCCCAACACCTAGGTGCCAAACCGGCCATATCTTTCCTCCGATTCCTTGTCCTCCGTCGCCCACTATGACTACCAAACCCCTTGAACTTTGCATTGGTACCCCAGACAAGTACGATGGCGATTACAAGACGGCCAAACAATGGTTTGACTCAGTCGCCTTCTACTTCAACGTCAACGCTGAAGTCTACACCACTGACTCTAAGCGCATCGCCTTCGTGCTTTCGTACATGACTCGAGGCCCTGCGCTCACGTGGGCCAACACCTTTAGATCCTCAAAAATCGCAGCCGACGGCTTGATTTCAATGGGCTCGTGGTCAGATTTCCGCAACACCTTCATCTTGGCGTTTAAACACTATGACACTACTGGTAACGCTATCGCCTGGCTTACCACCATGCACATGATCTCCACCAAGAATGGATACTCTCCCTTGTTAACTGAGTACAACGCCCAGTTTCAGAACCATTGCACCATCGCCGGCATCACCGACGACAATGTCCTTATTGGATATTACTCCGCTGCCATCCCAGACACCCTTATGCGCTGCATCCTAGCTATGGAAACAGTCCCCACCACCATCGACGCCTGGTTAAAGAAGGCCGTTACCTTCCAAACCCACCTAGAGCGCGCCAGAGAAATCGCAGCCCGCCACAAAGCTCCCACTCGCCACACCTACCATCAATACACCGCCCCCACCCCCGTCAAAGACCCCAATGCCATGGATGTAGATGCCGTCCGTGTCCAACATCTCACCCCTGCCGAACGAGAGCAATGTCACAAAGAAGGAAGATGTTTCTGTTGCCGCCAGAAGGGACATCGGGCCACCACCTGCCCTATTTTTACTTCAAACACCCCGAGGCCGAAGAAAGTTGTCTGGAAGGTTGCGGAAGTAGAAGTGTTACGATTCATCATACCGGGCACGTCTTTTCTTTCTCTCTTTCCTTTGCGCGTACGCTCACTCTCCGCTCTTCTCACGGTTGACCGCGCCAACCCTTTACCCTTGCCCCTCGGCTCTCCGAGGTCTCTGTCTATGTACGTCATCGCACCTATGTATCCTTGTGCACTTATCTCCCTCGTGTTACCTTATTGTACACGTGTTCACCCTTCTTCCGCCGCATGCACCGGCACTTTGCGTTTCCTTCTCACGCGTGGTTCTTATGCCTTCCATGGCTTTCTTTCGCATTCTATTGCCGCTTCCCACGCCGGCCCTTAACTCATACCCTTGACCCTGTGACCGTTACTGTCACGAGTCACTCTTCACTATATATACCAGTCGATCTGGCTTTATGCCTTTCCCTAGCTTGAGCTTGCCTACGATATTACGTCTAGACTAGCAATATAGCCTCTTTGCCTCACACCTCTACAAGTCTCATTTAACTCTTGAGTGAACCTCGACGCTTAGGACACTTCTCCTTCGCGTACCTTCGTCTCTCACAACTCCAGGTTGCATCACCGTCACCGGTATCCCCGACGACTGACACCCCCTCGACCCCCTTGAGTAGGCCTACGTGCGACCCTACCCGGGCCACACATAACAAGAAGCCGAGGACGAAGAAGAAGTTCCCCGACTAATCGAGATAGACGATGAAAACGATGATGAAGAACCAAAGGTGTCTCGCGTCGCCCTCACCTCCCTGGATTTTTAAAAAGGAACACTGCCTCGACATCAGTAGTTCCTCCTATGTGTGCACCTGTACTTGTATCCATGTCCAAAAAATCAATGAGAATCCCTCTTCAACTCATTGACCCTTTGCACACCATGAAAACCGTCGACACCTGCGCCCTCATTGATAGTGGTGCAGATATCAATTGCCTTGACTGGGATTTTGCCCGAAAACACTGACTTCCCCTCAATAAACTACCAATGCCCATCCCTGTCAATAACATTGACCAAACTCCCAATGCTAAGGGAGCCATCCGATACACCGCCTCTCTTTTCACCAACATCGACGGGATCGCCCAACATGTATGCTTCCACATTATACATTGTGGTTCTAAGAACGTGATTCTCGGAACGCCTTGGTTACGACTCACAAACCCCACCATCGATTGGTCATCGCAGACGATCAACATCCCTGAGACGGTAGACGAGTCAGCACCCCTCTATCATATCCACGTCTCTGATCTCAAACGACATGATAATGCCCAACCCCAAGCACCCTCCTTGAAACCACCCTGCCACGTAATGGTCAAAACTATTCCCGACCATACCCTCTCCACATTCCTCGACATGCCAGACAGAAACCTTTATGTCCATCGTGCCCTTTACACCAACTCCTGTCAAAGAGTCCTCAAATCGGGATCCCGATATCATCAGACACACCCAAAGCTTGTTGCCAAGCTCACTACCGCTACGGAACTTGCCGCAGCCGCAGAACAAGCCAAATCAAGAACCACTCTCCCAGACACCTACAAAGACTTCGCTTCCGTCTTCGATAAAGAGTCCGCCGACTCTCTTCCCCCTTCCAGACCCTATGATCATGAAATCAACGTCAAGGATTCGTTTATGCCAAAAATCGGCAAACTCTACCCACTCACCCTGGATGAAAAGAGGGCCACTGAAGATTTCCTGGACGAAAATCTTGCTGCTGGCAAGATCCGCCCTTCAAATTCCCCTCAAGCATTGCTGTTCTTCTTCGTCAAAAAGAAAGACGGCAAACTCCGCCCCTGCCAAGACTACTGATATCTCAACGAACACACCGTTTGCGACGCCTACCTGCTACCACTAATCTCTGACCTCCTCGACAAACTTAAAGGCGCCTACACTTTCACCAAATTCGACGTACGATGGGGGTACAACAACATCCACATAAAAGACAGACACCAATGGAAAGGTGCCTTTCTCACTCACAAAGGGCTCTTTGAACCTATGGTTATATTCTTCAGAATGACCAACTCACCTGCAACCTTCCAATGGTTCATGAATGACTCTTTCCGCGATATGATCGCAGAAGGATGGTTGGTTATTGTTACGAATTGATTTCGTGATACTAACTTTTTCCTATCTTATCTTATCTCTCACCATGATCTTATCTAAGATCACTCCACTCTCTTACCCCTTACCTTTTCATCCGATTAGATAAGATATGATGTCATCATGACATCACTGGTCTAGGTGCCTCACCTCATACACATTACCTTAATTACCTTGCTCTAGACCTATTCTTCCACTATCACCCTTCCATTCCTTTCATATTTGCCTCACACTAGCCAGCATGTATACTGCCCTGCTCCACTCTTACATCATACCCTTTACCTCTACCCTCTACCCAGCTGACTTAGAACATTGTATCTCCTACTGTATCATAGTGTATAAATACACAGAACACTTGGGGATACTTCCCTAAGTTGTTCAACTTTGATAACTCCTACCTCTTGCCCAAGTCGGATCTAGCTCCACTTGTGAACGTACAGTCACAGCAAGGTTGCCTCTCACTATTCACCCGAATATCCAGAGCAACTCAGAGAGATCTCCCTTACGCTTCCCATTCATCTTATCTGTCTCCTCTAGACTGATTAAGATTCTTGTCTCACTCCTTGATAGATAAGATCTAGTTCAGCCTCCCTCACTTCAGATTACATCGAAGAGAGTAGTCGCTTTAGTTATCTATATGGACGATCTTCTCATCTTCTCTCCAGATGACACCACTCACACTGAACGCACCCACTGTGTCCTCCAATGGATGACAGAACTCGACCTCCATCTCAAATTGGAGAAATGCCAATTTGCTGTCCCCAAAGTCAAATACCTCAGGATGATTGTCAAGGAAGGACAACTCGCTATGGACCCCATTAAACTTGATGGGATTGCTAAGTGGCCTATGCCACAAAAAGTCAAGGATGTCCATTCTTTCCTAGGATTTGCTAACTTCTACAGACATTTTATCCCGGGATACTCCAATATTGCCTGTCCACTCATCGACCTCACCAAAAAGACCATGCCCTGGACTTGGGACCAAGCACAACAAACCGCCTTCAAACAGCTTAAGGAGTTGTTCCTCAGTAAGCCCATTCTTTTCATGCCCAATATCACTCGCCCTTTTGCCATGGCCACCAACGCCTCAAAATATGCATCAGGGGGTATCTTGTTACAAACCAACGCGAATGGGGACTGGCATCCCTGTTCTTACTTATCGCAATCCTTTTCCTCTTCAGAGCGTAATTATAATATCCATGACTGGGAGCTCTTGACCATTATTCGCGGTTTCAAGGCCTGGAGACAATACCTCCATGGCTCTCCTTTCCCCGTCAAAGTTTTCTCTGATCACAAGAATTTGACTTACTTCTGCCACCCCCAAGATCTCAACTGACGTCAAGCCCACTGGCTCCTTGACCTCGCTGACTACGACTATTCCATCACCCATGTCCCTGGCACTCAGCTCGCTGGTCCCGACGCCCTTTCCCACCGTCCTGACCTTCTCCCTCGAGCGGACTCTGATAATGCTGGTGTCACTCTTCTTCCAGACACCCTCTTCGTCCACCTCATTGACTCCACACTCTCCAACCACATCGCCTCCACCTCCGCATCTGACGACCTCGTCCTCCACAAACTCCAGGAGATCAATGGTTCTCTTCCCCCTGCCTTCCGCTCTCGCCTTGCGGACTGGCAATACTCCGACGGCGTCCTCCAATACCAAGGATGTGTCTATGTCCCTCCCGACCATGACCTTTGCTGCGCTGTCGTCCAGTGCTCTCATGACCACACTTCTGCCGGCCACCCCAGTTATTTGAAAATCCGCCAACTTGTCGCTTCCGAATTCTAGTGGCCTGGTCTCGCCACATTCGTCCGCTCCTATGTTGAGGGTTGCGCCGATTGCCAGTGCAACAAATCCAACACACACCCTACCGTTCCCCCACTCGTCCCTATCCCTTCTTCCTGCTCCCGCCCTTTTCAGCAGCTATCCTGTGACCTCATCACTGACCTCCCGCTCTCCGGGGGATTCAACTCGTTATTGGTCGTGGTGGACCACGGCCTTACTAAGGGGGTAATCCTTTGCCCCACAAAAAAGACCATCACCGCCAAAGGCGTAGCGGCACTCTTCTTCCACAAAGTCTACCTCCACTTTGGACTTTACGAGAAAATTATTTCAGATCATGGCCCACAGTTCGCTTCCACCTTCGCCAAAGAACTAGGTCGACTTCTCAACTACGATCTCTCCCTCTCCACCACATATCACCCCCAGACTGATGGCGAAACCGAACGCATTAATCAGGAAGTTGAGACTTATCTCCGCATCTACTGCAGAGACCACCCCTCTACTTGGTCCAATCACATCTCCCACGCAGAATTCACACATAATCACCGCCCTCATTCCGTCACCAGCAAATCCCCGTTTTACCTCATGATGGGATATGAACCCTGTGCCCTTCCCTCGGTAATCACCGAAACCAACATCCCCGCTGTCGAAACCCATCTCAAAGAACTGACCGCCCTGCGAGATGAAGCCCTTGCATCCCATGAACTTGCTCGACAAGTTATGGCGTCCAGATCCAAGTCAAAGTTTACGCCTTTCAAGAAAGGAGAGCGAGTCTGGCTAGAGGCCAGAAACCTTAAACGATCCATCCAAGATCCGAAGTTTGCTGCAAAATGCGAAGGACCCTTCGTTATCTCTGACGTCATCTCCCCCGTCTCCTATCGCCTCCAACTCCCACGAACGTGGAAAATCCACAACATGTTCCACGCTTCTCTGTTATCGCCCTATCACAAAAACGACGACCACGGTCTGAACTTCCCTACACCACCTCCAGATCTTATCGAAGGACAAGAAGAATATGAAATAGAATGAATCATACAGCATAGAGGAATGCTGTCGGCCCGTCAGTACCTGATCTGATGGAAAGGGTACTCCGCCGAAGAAGAATCATGGGAACCCGAGCAGAATCTGAAACACTCATCGGAGTTACTCGACGATTATAAAAGACGTCACCCCCGCGCTTTCTCTCTCTCACCCGCTCGCCCACCACGCCGCAGATAAACCCTCTCCACCTCCTACTTATGGCTATCGAATTCACCAATGTCGACACCCCTGCAGCCGCACCCTCCACCAACCCCAGCACAGTCTGTCTTCCCTCTGCTGACCCCGAGAGGGTCTCTCCTACTCACCCCGCCGCCCCACAACCTGTCAACTTCGCCGCTCTTGTTGGCGATATTCCCCAATCCCACGTCTCTCCCGTCTCGGGCAGGATTGAATCCTCGCTGCCATTTACTCCTCCACCCCATCGGGAACCTTCTCCCAGACCCCCCTCGTTCCTAGGAGTCCATCGCCCCCAACTCATCCATGCACCTAGCTCAGACTCCCTCGTAGCCCACTCTGAATGGGACTCTCAAGTCCCTTTGGACGTCTCGGCTCATCGCCACACTAACCAGCTCCGAGAAGAGTGGTTCACCAATGAGGATTATGTTCGTTTTCATTCGCTTATGTCTGGCGATCGTCTTCACATTCCAATTAGTGTCTATTCATCTGATGGCTCACCCATTTTTACTTGGTTCAAAACCGCAATGTAGATCAACCACATCGCTGCCTTTGTTTCCAGCTCTGGCCTGGTATTCCCCCATACAACCCTCGGCAGGACTATGCAGGGCTTTATCTACCACGCACGTTACCAGTTATACTCTCACACCTTCCAAATGGGCTACAACACCTTCCTCCTCGACGTCGATAACCATTTCCGAGACCTAGCCGCAGCTGGTTGAGGACTTGGAAACGAAGTCCTGAGGGATGGATTGCCCATCCATCGGCAAACCTTGAACGACTGGTGGACTGGTCAAAATGGCAGAGATCATGTCTACCCCGGACACCCTCGTTTCAACCAACGGTGCTTCCAGTGCCACTGTCTTGGACATACCCAACTGTCCTGTCAACAATATGTTTGTACAGGATGTTGCCGACAAGCACCTGGCCATTCACTTGCCCGTTGCCTGGGATCCTCTCGCTCACTCGCCTCTCGCCTTACCTCTCCCCATGCGCAGTCCTCATCTACATCCACCCCTTGTTGCCACCAAGCTGTGTTCCGTAATGGACAAATCATCCACCGAGCCACCCCTCGTCGTACCTCTCATCAGTCCTCCTCCTCCTCTCAACAGTCTTACCATCCCGCGCCATCCTCACCTCGCGCCCCCTCTCCCTATGAGGACGGAGACGAGTTAGACGACGTCGGTTATGCCAACATCACTGGCTCCCCGGGACCCGCTTTTAGGGACTTGTAAGGAATCCTCGCCGTAGCTTCGGGTTACTAAGGGGGTAATGTTACAATTCGCTCGTAGGACGAACGCTTTTTCTTTACTTTCTCTTTTGGACTAATACTTTTCATTTCTCATGCTTAAAACTCATTCCTTCCATGTTGTTCTTCGACATTCCACTCATCTCATAAGCATGTTTATCCCTCACTGCGCAGGTACTCCTTTTCCTTCCGATCTTCTCACGCCGTATGCACCGGCCCTTAACATTTCTTCTCATGCGTAGTTTTGCTATTGGCTTCTCCATTCTAACGCCGTTTCCTACGCCGGCCCTTAATCGTTGTGACATGTAACTGTCACACCTTTCACTTCACTATATAAGCCCTTCAACAGGGCCTAGCTACATTCTCCTTAGCTTAGTTCTACCTACAGCTTGTCGCCTAGTTAGCACTAGCAATCCATTGCTTTCTATTCCTTGAGTCTTCGCTCTACCATTAAGTGAGCGCTTCACACTACGGCTCGCCCGCCTTCGTGTGTCTTTACCTCAAACCCTTGAACTGCTCATCAAGCTAGACAGTGGTTACACCTTCGACCCGTCCAGCCCCCTTGATGATACCCTTGACCCAGCAACCCCACAGCTGGTTCTTCGTTGTCGCATATATGAACGACGAACCTTTGACCCTACTAGGCGTTAGTAGGTCTACGTGCAACCACACCTACGGCCACACATAACACAGAATAAAGAAAGAAAAAGAAAAAGTGTTGAGCAGGATATGCAGGAGGAAGCCCAACTCACCTGCTGGTAGACAGATGGTGGTCTAGGGACAAGAGGTAAACTCATTGTTATTATCCGAGGCAGACTCAGTTCCCTATATATACTACAGGGGCTAGTAGCTACTGTATAGTACTTATGTGATGTAAGTCTCACACTAACTGTAGTAGCTAATACTAAGTAGTTTGACACCTGCCAAGACTACCGGTATCTCAATGAACACACCATTCGCGACGCCTATCCACTACCGCTGATTTCTGACCTCCTCGACAAACTCAAGAGTGCTCACGTATTTACCAAGTTTGACGTACGCTGGGGATATAACAACGTACGTATCAAAGATGGGCACCAATGGAAGGGAGCCTTCCTCACTCATAAGGGGCTCTTCGAACCCATGGTTATGTTCTTCGGCATGACTAACTCCCCTGCGACCTTCCAACGGTTCATGAATGACTCCTTCCGCAACATGATCGCAGAAGGATGGTTAGTAATTTATATGGATGACCTCCTCATCTTTTCCCCAGACAATGCCACCCACACAGAACGCACTCGCTGTGTCCTTCAACGAATGACTGGACTGGACCTCCACCTCAAACTAGAGAAATGCCAGTTCGCCATCCCTGAAGTTGAATATCTCGGAATGATAGTCAAGGAAGGACAACTCGCTATGGATCCTGTCAAGCTCGACGGGATTGCCAAGTGGCCTGCACCCCAGAAAGTCAAAGACATCCGTTCCTTCTTAGGTTTCACTAATTTCTACAGACGTTTCATCCCCGGCTACTCAAACATCGCTCGCCCCCTCATCGACCTCACCAAGAAGACTATGCCCTGGACCTGGAGTCCAGCTCAACAGACCGCCTTCGACCAACTCAAGGAGTTGTTCCTCCGTAAGCCTGTCCTCTTCATGCCCGATATCTCTCGACCCTTTGCCATGGCCACCGACGCTTCCAAGTATGCATCAGGAGGTATTTTACTACAAACCGACGCAAACGGGGATTGGCACCCCTGTTCTTACTTATCCCAATCTTTCTCTTCTTCAGAACGCAACTATGATATCCACGACCCGGAGCTCTTGGCTATCATCCACGGTTTCAAAGCCTGGAGACAATACCTCCATGGCTCTCCCATTTCCGTCAAAGTCTTCTCCAATCACAAAAACCTTACATACTTCCACTGTCCCCAAGACCTCAACCAACGCCAGGCCCGCTGGCTCCTTGATCTCGCTGATTATGACTACTCGATTACCCACGTCCCTGGAGCCCAACTTGCCAGTCCGGATGCCCTCTCCCGCCACCCCGATCTTCTCCCCCGCACTGACTCCGATAATATTGGCGTCACCCTCCTCCCTGACGCCCTCTTCGTTCGCCTCATCGATTCTGCCCTCTCAAACCACATCGCCTCCACTTCCACTTCTGACGATCTCGTTCTCCATAAGTTACAAGAGATTGATGGCTCTCTTCCTCCTGCTTTCCGCTCACATCTCGTGGATTGGCAATACTCCGATGACATCCTCCAATATCAGGGACGTGTCTATGTTCCCCCCGACCGTGACCTTCGCCGCGCTGTCGTCCGGCGTTCCCATGATCACGACTCCGCCGGTCACCCCGGCTACCTTAAAACCTGCCAACTCATTGCTTCTGAGTTCTGGTGGCCTGGCTTGGCCTTGTTTGTTCGCTCTTACGTCGAGGGCTATGCCAATTGCCAGCGCTACAAAGTGAACACTCACCTCACGTCTCCTCCCCTTGTTCCTATCCCGTCCTCCTGCTCTCGCCCTTTCCAGCAGATCTCCTGTGATCTCATCACTGACCTTCCGCTGTCTGGGGGGTTTGACTCATTATTGGTCGTGGTGGACCATAGCCTTACTAAGGGGGTAATTCTTTGCCCCACAACGAAGACAATCACTGCTGAAGGCATCGCGGCACTCTTTTTCCATAAGGTCTATCTCCGCTTCAGCCTCTATGGGAAAGTCATCTCCGATCGGGGACCACAGTTCGCTTCCGCCTTTGCCAAAGAACTCGGCCGTCTCCTCAATTACGATCTTTCCCTTTTCACAGCATATCACCCTCAGACCGACAGGGAAACGGAACGTGTCAACCAGGAAGTCGAAACTTATCTCCGCATCTACTGTGGAAACTACCCTTCTACTTGGTCCGAACACATCTCCCACGCCAAATTTACTCATAATCACCGCCCTCATTCTGTCACTGGCAAGTCCCCGTTTTATCTCATGATGGGATATGAACCCCATGCCCTTCCTTCAGTAATCGCCAAAACCAATATCCCTGCCATTGAAACCCACCTCAAAGAGCTCACCACCCTCCGAGACGAAGCCCTCGCATCCCATGAACTTGTGCGACAAGTCATGACGTCCAGGTCTAAGTCAAAATTCGTACCCTTCAAGAAGGGACAACGAGTTTGGCTGGAGGCCAGGAATCTTAAGAGATCTGTCCAAGACCCGAAATTCGCCGCAAAATGCAAAGGCCCCTTCATCATCACTAATGTTATTTCCCCCGTCTCCTATTGCCTTCGACTCCCACAAACATGGAAAATTCATAACATGTTCCACGCTTCTCTCTTATTGCCCTATCGCAAAAACAACATACATGGCCCAAACTTCCCCACACCGCCTCCAGATCTTGTCGAAGGACAAGAAGAATATGAAATAGAACGAATCATATGGCACCGAGGAATGCCATCGACCCGTCAGTACCTGATCCGATGGAAAGGGTATTCTGCCGAAGAAGAATCCTGGGAACCCGAACGGAACTTAAAACATTCGCCGGAGTTACTAAAAGATTATAAAAGACGACACCCCTGCACTTTCTCTCTCTCATCTGCTTGCCCACCACGCCGCTAATAAACCCTCTCCATCTTCTCCTCATGGCTATTGAGTTCTCCAATGTCAACACACCTGCCGCCGCACCATCCACCAACCCTAGCACAATCCGCCTTCCCTCTACCAACCCCGAGAGGGTCTCTCCTACTTGCCCTGCCGCCCCACAACCTGTCAACTTCGCCACTCTTATTGGCAATGTTCCCCAATCCCACGTCTTGTTACGCGTGGCCCTTGGGTATGGTCGCGCGTAGACCTACTAGGCCTAGTCGAGGGATGGAGGTGACGATTGAGAATATTCGTCCAAGGAAACGGCCGTGGGGCTGCCGGTCGAGGTCTACCAAGTGGCGGACTAGGTAGTCGAGGATATCCTATGCCACACTGGCGATAGGGTCAAGGGTTCGAGGTAAGACACACTCAGACGCGAAGGACGCAGATGTGTGAAGCGTTCACTCAAGTGTAGAATGAAGACACAAGGTAGATTCCTAGAGCTAGCTAGGCACAAGCTGTAGGTAGAACTAGGTTAAAGGAAAGGCACGAAGCGCCCTGTTGAAGGGTTTAAATAGTGAAGGGACAATGTGACGGTTATGCGTCACGTAGTTAAGGGCCGGCGTGGGAAATGGCGTGAGAAGGGCAGAAGCGAATAGCGAAACCACGCATGAGAAAGAGACATAAGGGCCGGCGCGTTCGGCGTAAGAAGAACAGAAGGTAAACGGGTACCCGCGCAGTGAGGGATAAGCACGCTTATGAGGAGTATGGAAGGTCGTAGAACGACAAGGAATATGGCAAGTTAAGCGTGAGAAAGGAAATGAATGTCAGTCCATAATACGAAGTAAAGAAAAAGAGTAGACCCTGCAGCAAATCGTAACATTACCCCCTTAGTAACTCCGAAGCTACGGCGAGGACTTCTTACAATTCCTGAAAAGCGGGTCCGGGGGAACCAGTGACGTTTGCATACCCAACATCGTCCAATTCGTCTTGGTCTTCCACAGAGAATCCCTCGGTGGGGGAAGAGGGTGCGGGATGGTAGGATTGCTGGGAAGAGGAGGAGGAATGGCGAGATGTACGACGGGGGGTATTGGTTCGCTGGACGATTTGTCCGTTCCGGAAAGCGGCTTGGGGTTGGCGGGGACGGGAGGATGGGGTGGCGCGTGGGGTAGAGGACGAGATACGAGAAGCGAGAGAGCGAGAGGGACCAGGGCAACGTGCAAAAGAATGGCCCGGGGCGCAACGATTGCAACCCCGACATACGTACTGCTGGCAGGATAACTGGGTGTGGCCAAGGTAGTGGCAAGTAAAACAACGTTGGTTGAAGTGGGGGTGCCCAATGTAAACACGATCTCTGCCGTTACGACCCGTCCACCAGTCGTCGAGGGCTTGCCTATGAATAGGCGACCCATCCCTGAGTGTGACATCACCAAGTCCTCGACCAGCTGCGGCTAGGTCTCGAAAGTGGTTGTCGACATCGAGAAGGAAGGTGTCATACCCAGACTGGAACCCATGGGAGTAAAGGGAATGGCGCGTGCGATAAATGTAGTCCATCATGGTTCGACCAAGCGTGGTGTGAGGGAATATAGGTCCTGACCCAGAGATAAAGGAGGCGATGTGATTCAGTTGCATGGCCGTGTCGAACCAAGTATAGAGGGGGGAACCCTCTGCGGCGTAAACACTAATAGGTACACAAAGCCAATCGTCAGATAAAAACATATGAAAGCAAACGTATTCCTCATCGGTGAACCTCTCCTCTCTGAGGCGATTGGTATGACGATGTCCCGAGACGTCGAGGGGAACCTGTGTGTCCCATCCAGAGTGGACTTCTAGGGAATCAGAGCTGGGTGCGCGGACGAGGGCCGGGCGATGTACCCCTAGGAATGAGGGAGGTCTGGGAGAAGGTTCCCGATGGGGCAGAGGGGTAAACGATGGAGAGGTCTGGATCCGGCCAGAGACAGGGGAGACGTGGGACGGTGGAACACTGCCAACAAGAGTGGCGAAGTTGATAGGTTGTGGGGCGGCGGGGACAGTAGGAGAGACCCTCTCGGGGTCAGTAGAGGGAAGACGGATGGAGTTCGGGTTGGTGGATGGAGCGGCAGCAGGGGTGTCGACATGGGTGTTGAATTCGATAGTCATTAGTAATAGGTGGAGAGGTTTTATCGGCGGCGTGGTGGGCGTGCGGATGAAAGAGAGAAGGCGACGGGATGTCGTCTTTTATAATCTTCTAGGATCTCCGACGAATGTTTCAAGTTCCGTTCTGGTTCCCAGGAATCTTCTTCGGCGGAGTACCCTTTCCATCGGATTAGGTACTGCCGGGACGACGGCATACCACAATGCCGTAAGATGGCTTCTATTTCGTATTCCTCTTGTCCTTCGACGAGATCCGGAGGCAGTGTAGGGAAGTTCGGTCCGTGTACAAGGTTTTCGCGATAGGGCGATAAGAGAGAAGCATGGAACGTGTTATGAATTTTCCACGTTCGTGGGAGTCGGAGGCGATAGGTAACCGGGGATAAGACTTCTGTGATCGTAAAGGGTCCTTCGCGTTTCGCGGCAAACTTCGGGTCTTGTACGGATCTCTTTAGATTCCGTGCTTCTAACCAAACCTTATCTCCTTTGGCAAATGGTTTAAACGTGGAGCGGGATTGGGCGGCCATGGTTTGGCGGGCTAGTTCGTGAGCGGCTAGGGCTTCTTCTCGTAGTGCAGATAAGTGTCTGAGTCGTTCTTCGACGGCGGGGATCTTGGTCTCAGCAATGACCGAAGGAAGGGCCCGGGGTTCATAGCCCATCATGAGAAGAAACGGGGATTTGCCGGTCACGGAGTGTGGTCGGTGATTATGGGTGAATTCGGCGTGGGAGATATGATCGGACCATGAGGAGGGGAGATTTCCGCAGTAGATTCGGAGATAAGTTTCGATTTCCTGGTTCACACGCTCGGTTTCGCCGTCGGTCTGAGGGTGGTACGCAGTGGAAAGGGAGAGGTCATAGCCCAGGAGGTGGCCTAATTCTTTGGCGAAGGAAGAGGCGAACTGCGGGCCTCGATCTGAGATAACCTTGTCATAGAGGCCGAATCGTTTGTAGACTTTGTGAAAAAAGAGATATGCGATCCCTTCAGCCGTGACAGTTTTCTTCGTAGGGCAAAGAATTACCCCCTTAGTAAGGCTGTGGTCCACCACAACCAAAAGACTGTCGAACCCCCCCGAAAGAGGGAGGTCAGTGATGAGATCACAAGAGAGCTGTTGGAACGGGTGGGTGCAGGAAGAGGAAATCGGGGTGAGCGGAGGGGAAGACGGATGCGTGTTGATTTTGTTTTGCTGGCAAATGGTGCAGCCATCGACATAGGAGCGGTCTTGGTACAAGAGGACGCCGTCCCGGTATTGCCAGTCAGAAAGGCGGGAGCGGGCAGCAGGGGGAACACGGCCGTCGATTTCCTGGAGTTTATGGAGGACGAGGTCATCAGAGGCGGAGGCGGAGGAAATGAGTGATGAAAGGGCGGAGTCAATGATGCGGACAAAGAGGGAGTCGGGGAGAAGGGTTACGCTGGTGTTGTCATTGTCGGGATGGGGCAGAAGGTCCGGTCGGCGGGAGAGGGCATCGGGTCCTGCGAGATGGGAGCCCAGGACATGGGTGATGCGGTAGTCGAAGTCCACAAGATCGAGCATCCAGCGTGCCTGCCGACGGTTAAGATCTTGAGGACGGCGGAAGTAGGTAAGGTTTTTATGGTCGGTGAAGACCGTTATAGGGAAGGGGGAGCCATGGAGATAATGCCGCCAGGCTTTGAAGCCACGAAGAACAGCGAGGAGTTCACGATCGTGAATGTCGTAATTCTGTTCAGCGGGAGTGAACGTTTGGGAGAGATAGGAACAGGGGTGCCAGTCGCCGTTCGAGTCAGTTTGCAGAAGGATGCCCCCGGAGGCGTATTTCGAGGCGTCGGTGGCGATGGCAAAGGGGCGGGTGACGTCGGGCATGAAAAGGACCGGTTTTCGGAGAAAAAGGGTTTTCAGCCGGTCAAAGGCTGTTTGGCAGGTTGGAGACCAGTCCCAAGGCTGGGACTTCTTTGTCAGATCGATGAGAGGTCAGGCGATGTCTGAGTATCCCGGGATAAATCTGCGATAAAAATTGGCAAAGCCAAGAAACGAGCGAACGTCTTTGACCTTCTTCGGGGTAGGCCATTTGGCAATGCCGTCAAGTTTGACGGGGTCCATGGCGAGTTGTCCTTCCTTGACAATCATTCCGAGGTATTCTACCTCGGGGGCGGCGAACGTGCATTTCTCTAGCTTGAGGTGGAGATCTAGTTCCGACATTTGTCGGAGGACTCGGCGTGTGCGTTCCATGTGAGTAGTGTCGTCAGGGGAGAAAATGAGGAGGTCGTCCATATAGATGACGAGCCATCCTTCCGCGATCATGTTGTGGAAGGAGTCGTTCATGAATCGTTGGAAGGTAGCCGGAGAGTTGGTCATACCGAAGAACATAACTAGAGGTTCAAAGAGTCCTTTATGGGTAAGGAAGGCTCCTTTCCACTGATGTCCGTCTTTGATCCGGACGTTGTTATATCCCCAACGGACGTCGAACTTAGTGAATACGCGGGCTCCTTTGAGTTTGTCGAGGAGGTCCGTGATGAGCGGGAGCAGATAGGCGTCCCGGACTGTGTGTTCATTGAGGTATCGGTAGTCCTGACAGGGGCAGAGCTTCCCATCTTTCTTTTTGATGAAAAAGAAGGGAGAGGCTTGGGGGGAGTTCGAGGGGCGGATTTTTCCAGCGGCGAGGTTTTCCTCGAGAAATTCCTTGGTGGCCTTCTTCTTGTCGGGAGTTAAAGGGTATAGCTTTCCTATCTTTGGGACGAAAGAGTCTTTGACATTAATTTCATGGTCGTAGGGCCTGGACGGGGGAAGAGAGTCCGCGGATTCTTTGGCAAAGACCGAGGTGAAATCTTTGTACGCGTCGGGGAGGGTGACCTTTGGTTTGTTTTTCTCTGCCGCAGCGGCGAGTTCAGTAGCAGTGGTTAGCTTTGCCACGAGCTTTGGGTGAGTCTGGTGGTACCTGGACCCGGTACGAGTGATCCACTGGCATGCGTAATGATGTAAGGCGGATTTGACGTAATGTCCGCCATCGGGAAGGTCTAGGAAGATGGAGAGGGCGTGGTTTGGGATGGTTTCTACGAGGGTATGTCGAGGAGGAGGAACGGGGGTTGTTTTCGGGAGGTGGTCATTGTGTCGTTGGGTGTCTTTGGCAAAGGAGTGATAAAGGGAAGCAGATTCGTCGAGTTTCTCTGAAATGGAAACGGTTCGTTTAGTCCAGTCAATGGCCGGGTTGGTGGCGCGAAGCCATGGGGATCCGAGGATTACGTTTTCGTTTCCACAGTGCATGATGTGGAAGCGAATTTGTTGGGCGACCCCTTCAATATTGATAAAAAGAAGTGAGGTGAAGCGTATCGCTCCTTTCGCATTCGGGGTTTGATCTACGTTTCATACGGCGATAGGTTTAGGAAGTCGCTCGAGGGGGAGTCGGTATTTTCAAGCAAAACCCCAGTCAAGGCAGTTAATGTCTGCCCCGCTGTCGATGAGTGCATGGGTGTCGACGGTTTTGAAGGTGTGCGAAGGATCTATGAGCTGGAGAGGGATGCGCATAGTTTTCTTGGACTGGGATACTAGTACAGGGGCACACGTAAATGAGGAAGGGGCTGACGTCGAAGCAGTCTTCCTTTCTAAAAATCCGCAACAACTCGGGCTATGGTTTCGTCGTCGTTACCGTCTTCTTCGTCCTCTTCGATTTTAGCGAGTGAAGGAATGTCTTTGTCACTTTCTTCGACCTTTTGAATCGTTTTCTTCGGCCTTGGAGAGTTTGGGGGGCCGGGACATTTGGACGACATATGCCCTTTCTGTCTACAACGGAAGCAGCGTCCTTCTTTGATACATTTCTTTCGTTCTTCGGGGGTTAGCTTAGCAAGGCGGACAACATCTACGTCCATTGCGTTGGGGTCTTTAGTGGGGGTAGGGGTAGAGTACTGATGGTAGGTAGCGCGGGTAGGAGTTTTGTGACGTGCGGCGATTTCTTTCGCGCGATCCATGTGGGTTTGGAAGGTTACAGCTTTCTTAAGCCAAGAGTCGATGGTGGTAGGGACGGTCTCCATCGCAAGGATGCGACGCATGAGGGGTTCGGGGATGGCGGCTGAATAATATCCGATTAAGACATTGTGGTCTGTAATCCCGGCGATGGCGTAGTGTTACGATTCACTGCAGGGTCTACTCTTTTTCTTCACTTCATATTACGGACTGACATTCATTTCCCTTCTCACACTTAACTCGCCTTATTCCTTGTCGTTCCACGACCTTCCATGATCCTCGTAAGCATGCTTATCCCTCACTGCGCAGGTACCCGTCTACCTTCTGCTCTTCTCACGCCGAATGCGCCGGCCCTTTGTCTCTTTCCCTTGCGTGGTTTTGCTATTGGCTTCAGCTCTTCTCACGCCGTTCCCACGACGGCCCTTAACTATGTAACGCGTTACCGTCACGTTTTTTCCTGGCTATATAAACCCTTCAACAGGGCGCCATACCTCTTCTCCTTAACCTAGTTCTACCTACGGCTTACGCCTAGATAGCTCTAGCAATTCTACGTGTCTTCGTTCTACACCTGAGGGAACGCTTCACACATTAACGCTCTTCGCGTCCATGTGTGTCTCCTTGAATCTTCAACCCTATCGCCTGTGTGGCGTAGGATACCCACGACTACCTAGCCCTTTCGCTTGGTAAAACCTTGACCCGACAACCCCACGGTCGGTTACCTTGGGCGGATATTCTCAACAGTCATCATAGAAACCCTCGACCCTAGGCCTCGTAGGTCTACGCGCGACCATACCCAAGGGCCATGCGTAACAAAAGAACTAGGTTGCCCCCACTCGACGCGCACTATCACGTACGCCCACCATTTCTCGCCACACTCGAACCACCGATTCTCGCTGGAACCCCCGAGAACCCCTGAGAACTCATCACTCAGATTCGTTGGACACTCCTGACGACCCTAACCCAGACACTTGGGAAGAAGACCCAGACGAACCCCTCCTTGACTCAGACGAAGAAGACGCCACTCGCGATCTTTCCCATCACCTGACCGCTTTGTTGCAAATCCCTCGCCCTCCCACACCACCATCCCCCACCCCTCGACGCCAGACCGGCCACATCTTTCCCCCAATCCCACCAATGTCCAACAAACCCATAGAACTCCGTATCGGTACTCCCGAGAAGTATGATGGCGACTATAAAACAGCCAAGCAATGGCTCAACTCAGTCGTCTTCTACCTGAACGTCAATTCCGACGTCTACAACACCGCCCCAAAACAGATAGCCTTTGCACTGTCATACATGATCAAAGGACCCGCACTTACGTGGGCAAACACCTTCCGCGCCTCAAAAATTGCTGCCGACGGATCTATCTCCATGGGGTCCTGGGACAACTTCCGGGACGAATTCCTTAAGGCGTTTAAACATTATGACACCACCGGGAACGCCATAGCCTGGCTGACCACCACGCGCATGACCACCACGAAAGGAGGCGGATATTCCCCTTCACTCACAGAATACAACGCCCAATTCCAAAATCACTACGCCATCGCTGGCATCACCGACCATAATGTCCTCATCGGATATTACTCAGCCGCCATCCCCGAACCTCTTATGCGTCGCATCCTCACAATGGAAACTGTTCCCACTACCATCGACTCGTGGCTTAAGAAGGCCGTGACCTTCCAAACCCACATGGATCGAGCTAAGGAAATCGCCGCTCGCCACAGGACCCCTACCCGCGCCACGTACCACCAGTACACCACCCCGACCCCCACCAAGGACCCCAACGCCATGGACGTAGACGTCGTACGTCTCGGAAAACTTACCCCAGAAGAACGGAAGAAGTGCATCAAAGAAGGACGATGCTTCCGTTGCAGGCAGAAGGGGCACCTATCGCCCAATTGCCCAGGAACCCCGAAACCACGGAAAACCGTTCAGAAAGTAGAGAAGGAAGACGAAGAAACACCCCCTCTAATTAAACTTGAGGAGGACGAGGATGAAGAAACAATCGGGAGAATAGTGGTGGATTTTTAGAAAGGAAGACTGTCTCGACGTCAGCCCCTTCCTCATTTACGTGTGCACCTGTACTTTTATCCCAATCCAAGAAATCTATGCGCATTCCTCTTCAGCTCATAGACCCCTCACACACTTTGAAAACCGTCGACACCCACGCTCTCATTGATAGCGGAGCCGATATCAATTGCCTCGATTGGGGCTTCGCCCGAAAACACCGACTACCCCTCGAACGACTTCCGAAACCAATCGCTGTCCGGAATGTAGATCAAACCGAGAACGCGAAAGGAGCAATATGCTTCACTGCACTCCTTTTTATTAACATCGAAGGAGTTGCCCAACAAATACGTTTCCACGTTATGCATTGTGGAAACGAAAACATCATCCTAGGATCGCCCTGGCTCCGCACCACGAACCCCATCATTGACTGGACCAAATGAACTATCTCCATCCAAGAAAAACTCGACGAATCCGCCGCTCTCTACCACTCCTTCGCCAAAGACACTCAACGACACAACAATCGCCTACCGAAGAAGAGTCCCACCCCTCCTCCCCGACACACCCTCGTAGAAACCGTTCCAAATCACGCCCTTTCAATCTTCCTGGACCTCCCTGACGGAGGACACTACGTCAAGTCAGCCTTGCACCACTACGCTTGCCAACGGATCACCCGTACCGGGTCCCGATACCATCTGACTCATCCAAAGCTCGTGGCAAAAATAACTACTGCCACGGAACTCGCCGCCGCGGCTGAAAAAACCAAACCCAAAGTCACCCTCCCAGACGCGTATAAAGATTTTGCCCCTATCTTTGCCAAAGAGACCGCCGACTCCCTTCCCCCATCTAGACCCTACGACCACGAAATCAACACCAACGAATCCTTCATCCCAAAAATAGGAAAATTATACCCTTTGACCCCGGACGAAAAGAAAGCAACCGAAGACTTCCTCGAGGAAAACCTCGCAGCTGGAAAGATCCGCCCTTCAAACTCTCCCCAAGCCTCCCCTTTCTTCTTCGTCAAGAAAAAGGATGGTAAACTCCGCCCATGTCAGGACTACCGATATCTCAACGAACACACCGTCTGTGACGCCTACCCGCTTCCCCTTATCACCGATCTCCTCGATAAACTCAAAGGCGCCCGCATTTTCACCAAGTTTGACGTCCGATGGGGATACAATAATGTCAGAATTAAAGACGGACATCAATGGAAGGGAGCTTTCCTTACGCATAAAGGACTCTTCGAACCCCTCGTCATGTTTTTCGGCATGACCAATTCCCCAGCCACGTTCCAATGATTTATGAACGATTCTTTCCGCGACATGATCGCTGAAGGATGGCTCGTCATCTACATGGACGACCTTCTTATCTTCTCTCCTGACGACGCCATTCACACTGAACGAACCCGCCGTGTTCTCCAACGGATGTTAGAACTCGACCTCCACCTCAAATTAGAAAAGTGCACTTTTGCCGCTACAGAAGTCG
Organism: Pulveroboletus aff. annulatus; assembly: GCA_038094595.1. Lineage (NCBI taxonomy): Eukaryota > Fungi > Basidiomycota > Agaricomycetes > Boletales > Boletaceae > Pulveroboletus > Pulveroboletus aff. annulatus. The sequence goes on along the minus strand of JBBPTX010000028.1, from coordinate 4,793 downwards.
AATACCTAGGGATGATAGTCAAGGAAGGCCAACTCGCCATGGACCCCGTCAAGTTGGACGGAATCGCCAACTGGCCTACCCCAAAGAAAGTCAAGGATGTCCGCTCATTTCTTGGCTTCGCCAACTTCTACCAAAGATTCATCCCGGGATATTCGGATGTAGCTCGCCCTCTCATCGACCTTACCAAGAAAACCCAACCATGGGACTGGACCCCTCCTCGCCAGGCCGCCTTCGATCACCTCAAAACGCTCTTCACACAAAAACCAGTCCTCTTTATGCCTGACCTCACCCGTCCCTTCGCCATCGCTACCGATGCCTCCAAATATGCCTCGGGAGGCATTCTCCTCCAAACTGATTCAAACGGCAACTGGCACCCCTGCTCCTACCTCTCCCAGATGTTCGCTCCTGCCGAGCGCAACTACGACATCCACGACCGCGAGCTCCTCGCTGTCCTCCGTGGCTTCAAAGCCTGGCGCCACTATCTGCACGGCTCCCCCTTTCCCATTACGGTCTTCACTGACCATAAAAACCTCATCTACTTCCGTCGCCCCCATGATCTTAATCGCCGACAAGCCCGCTGGATGCTGGACCTCGCTGACTTCGACTACAAAATTACCCATGTCCCCGGCACCCACCTCGCTGGACCAGACGCACTTTCTCGCCGTCCTGACCTTCTTCCCACCGTCGATACTGATAACTCGGGCATCACCCTTCTCCCTGACTCCCTTTTCGTTCGCGTCATCGACACTGCCCTCTCTAATATCATTTCCTCCACCTCCGCTTCCAACGACCTCGTCCTCTATAAACTCCAAGAGATTGACGGCCGCATCCCCCCCGCCGCCCGTTCCCGCCTCTCTGACTGGCAATATCGCGATGGTGTCCTCTTGTACCAAGACCGCGTCTACATCCCTGACGACCCGGCCCTCCGTCGCTCTATTGTCGCTCGTTGCCACGATCATTCCTCTGCTGGCCACCCCGGCTTCCTCAAAACCCGCCAGCTGGTTACTGCCGACTTCTGGTGGCCCGGCCTCACCACCTTCATCCGCTCCTACGTCGAGGGATGCGCCATCTGCCAACAAAGCAAAGTCAACACGCACCCGTCTTCCCCTCCTCTTTCCCCGATTCCCTCTTCCTGCTCCCGCCCGTTTCAACAGATCTCGTGCGATCTCATCACCGACCTCCCCCTTTCGGGGGGGTTCGACAGTCTTTTGGTCGTGGTGGACCACGGCCTTACTAAGGGGGTAATCCTTTGCCCTACGAAGAAAACCGTCTCGGCCAAAGGGATCGCGTATCTCTTTTTTCACAAAGTCTACAAACGATTCGGCCTTTACGACAAAGTTATCTCAGATCAAGGTCCTCAGTTTGCTTCTTCCTTCGCCAAAGAGCTCGGACGCCTCCTTAGCTATGACCTCTCCCTTTCTACCGCATACCACCCTCAAACCGATGGCGAAACCGAACGCGTAAACCAGGAAATTGAGACCTATCTCCGAATCTACTGTGGGAATCTTCCCTTTTCCTGGTCAGATCACATCTCCCACGCCAAATTCGCCCACAATCACCGTCCTCACTCCGTCACCGGGAAATCTCCGTTCCTTCTCATGATGGGCTACGAACCCCGTGCCCTTCCCTCAGTTATTGCCGAAACCAAAATCCCCGCCGTCGAAGAAAGACTTCGAAATTTATCTGCGTTACGAGATGAAGCCCTAGCCGCCCACGAACTGGCCCGCCAAACTATGGCTGCCCGAACTCGTACCACATTTAAACCTTTCTCCAAAGGAGACAAAGTCTGGTTAGAAGCACGAAATCTGAAAAGATCCATACAAGATCCGAAATTCGCCGCAAAACGTGAAGGACCTTTTACCATCACGGACGTTCTCTCCCCCGTTGCCTATCGCCTCCGACTCCCACGAACGTGGAAAATCCACAACACGTTCCACGCTTCCCTCCTATCGCCCTATCGCGAAAACCCCGTACACGGGCCGAACTTCCCTACGCCACCCCCAGATCTTGTCGAAGGACAAGAAGAATATGAAATAGAAACTATCTTGCGGCATCGCGGACTGCCATCATCCCGCCAGTACTTGATCCGATGGAAAGGATACACAGCCGAAGAAGACTCATGGGAGCCCGAGCGGAACCTGAAACATTCATCGGAGATCCTCGAAGACTACAAAAGACGACACCCCGCAGCTTTCTCTCTCTCACCCGTACGCCCACCACACCGCAAATAAATCCCTTCCACCTACTACTAATGGCCATCGAATTCAACTCTCATGTCGACACCCCTGCTGCCGCTCCATCCACCAACCCGAACTCCATCCGTCTTCCCTCTACCGACCCCGAGAGGGTCTCTCCTACTGTCCCCGCCGCCCCACAACCTGTCAACTTCGCCACTCTTATTGGCGGTGTTCCATCGTCCCATGTCTCCCCCGTCTCTGGCCAGATCCAGACCTCTCCATCGTTTACCTCTCCGCCCCATCGGGAATCTTCTCCCGGACCTCCCTCGTTCCTAGGCGTCCATCACCCGGCCTTAATCAGAGCACTTAGCTCTGACTCCCTAGAAGTCCACTCGGGATGGGACACTCAGGTTCCCCTTGATGTCTCCGGACACCGCCACACCAACCGTCTCCGGGAGGAATGGTTTACCAATGAGGAATACATCCGTTTTCATATGTTTTTATCTGACGATCGCCTCCGCGTGCCTATTAGTGTTTACACCACGGACGGCTCCCCTTTCTATACTTGGTTTGACACAGCCATGCAGCTGAACCGCATCGCCTCCTTTGTCTCCAGGTCTGGACCCGTATTTCCCCACACCATGCTTGGTCGAACCATGATGGACTACATTTATCGTGCGCGCCACTCCCTCTACTCCCACGGGTTCCAGTCGGGGTACGACACCTTTCTCCTAGACGTTGATAACCATTTTCGAGACCTAGCCGCCGCTGGTCGAGGACTTGGCGATGTCACACTTCGGGATGGGTCGCCCATCCATAGGCAAATCCTCGACGACTGGTGGACCGGCCGTAACGGCAGAGACCGTGTTTACATGGGACACCCCCGCTTCAACCAACGGTGCTTCACCTGCCACTGCCTTGGCCACACCCAGTTATCATGCCAGCAGTACGTATGTCGGGGTTGCAATCATCGTGCCCCTGGTCACTCTTTCGCACGTTGCCCGGGTCCCTCTCGCTCTCTCGCCTCTCGCATCTCATCCTCTTCCACCCCACGCGCCACCCCGTCCTCTCGTCCTCGTCGACCCCAAGCCGCATTCCGGAATGGACAAATCGTCCAGCGAACCACCGCCTCCCGCCGTTCGTCATGACACTCCTCGTCGTCTTCCCAACAATCCTACCACCCAGCACCCTCTTCTCCAAATGAGGGATTCTCCGTAGAAGACCAAGACGAATTGGACGACGTCGGGTATGCAAACATCACCGGTTCCCCCGGACCCGCTTTTCGGGAATTGTAAGAAGTCCTCGCCGTAGCTTTGGAGTTACTAAGGGGGTAATGTTACGATTCACTGCAGGGTCTACTCTTTTTCTTCACTTCATATTACGGACTGACATTCATTTCCCTTCTCACGCTTAACTCACCTTATTCCTTGTCGTTCCACGACCTTCCATGATCCTCGTAAGCATGCTTATCCCTCACTGTGCAGATACCCGTCTACCTTCTGCTCTTCTCACGCCGAATGCGCCGGCCCTTTGTCTCTTTCCCTTGCATGGTTTTGCTATTGGCTTCAGCTCTTCTCACACCGTTCCCACGACGGCCCTTAACTACGTAACACGTTACCGTCACGTTTTTTCCTGGCTATATAAACCCTTCAACAGGGCGCCATACCTCTTCTCCTTAACCTAGTTCTACCTACGGCTTACGCCTAGATAGCTCTAGCAATTCTACGTGTCTTCATTCTACACCTGAGGGAATGCTTCACACATTAACGCTCTTCGCGTCCGTGTGTGTCTCCTTGAATCTTCAACCCTATCGCCTGTGTGGCGTAGGATACCCACGACTACCTAGCCCTTTCGCTTGGTAAAACCTTGACCCGACAACCCCACGGTTGGTTACCTTGGGCGGATATTCTCAACAGTCATCATAGAAACCCTCGACCCTAGGCCTCATAGGTCTACGCACGACCATACCCAAGGGCCACGCGTAACACATAGTGGTTTTGGAACTGGGCATTGTATTCGGTAAGCGAAGGGGAGTATCCGCCTCCCTTTGTGGCGGTCATGCGGGTGGTGGTAAGCCAGGCGATGGCATTCCCGGTGGTGTCGTAGTGTTTGAATGCTTTGAGATACTCGTCATGGAAGCTATCCCAAGAACCCATGGAGATGGTTCCGTCTTGGGCGATTTTTGAAGCACGGAAGGTATTGGCCCACGTAAGTGCGGGTCCTTTGGTCATGTATGACAGCGCAAAGGCTATCTGCTTTGGGGCGGTGTTGTAAACGTCTGAATTGACGTTTAAGTAGAAGACGACGGAGTCGAGCCATTGTTTGGCCGTTTTATAATCTCCATCGTACTTTTCGGGGGTACCGATTCGGAGTTCGACGGGTTTGTTGGACATTGGTGGGATTGGGGGAAATATATGGCCGGTTTGGCGACGAGGGGTAGGGGACGGTGGCGTGGGAGGACGGGGAATTTGCAACGAGGCAGTCAGGTGGTGAGAAAGATCGCGGGTGGCGTCTTCTTCGTCAGAGTCGAGGAGGGGTTCGTCGGGGTCTTCTTCCCAAAAGCTTGGGTTGGGTTCGTCGGGAGTGTCCGAAGAGTCAGAGTGATGGGTATGAAGG